>VZTF01002826.1:3130284-3178349 GCA_013397755.1 Cnemophilus loriae | reverse complement strand
GGCGGGGGGGGGCTGTAGAGATAAGTCAGCGCTTTGCTCTGCACATGTCCTGTCGCTATTTATCCCCTCGCTGCCGTCACGTGAGCCCGCACACGGAACAAAGGCCCTTTGCTCAACCATCCACAAGGAGCCCTTTAAGCACTTCAGCACGGCCCAAGAGCACCCTTCCAATTAGCCTTTAAACTGTGCCACTAAAATAAATGGAGAAAACCCTTTTATGCAACAATGTTACCCCTTCACCACAGAAAGTGGCATTGCTGGGGCACGTACATCTCCCACCCGCAGCGAGAGAAAATTCCTAAATTTAGGCATGTTTTCTGCCCCCCTTGTATCCTTCAAGGGATCAAGCTCTTCATTAATGGAGTTCTTATAGCCTGCTAATTTGAAGGATTAAATAACTCCTGCATAGTACCTTAAAGAGGACAGTTATTTTAGACCCCCATTTCAGAGAAAGCAGCACAAAACAACTTATCCTCCTGATTTCCAACGCGAACTAGAAGCAATGCTGTAAAAAGCAAATGCAACTTCAGCCCAGAGTTCAGACCTGACAGAGACCCAGAGGATTTGTGCCCAAGGATCAGTACAAGGCTCGAATTCCTCTGGCGCAGAACGCAGCGGCCTGATTGCGCATGTGTGCGTGTCTGTCTGTGTGTCCGTGCATCCATGCGTGCCCGTCCGTGTGTCCGTGCATCCATGCGTGCCCACGTGCTAGCAAGCCCTGTGGCACAACAGGGGGGCCTGCAGAGGACCAGACCTGCTCCCAAGCACCCAACGCTGCAGGATGTTCAAGAAACCCCTACCTCACTTGTGCCAAGTCACCTGATTTCAGCACCTCAGAATGACTCAAAATGTGCAGAATCAGGCTCTACAGCAGAAAACCAGCTCCTCTGCCTAAACCACAGCAATCCTTGCCTGCCAGTTCTTTTTAATCGCTAGACTGACAGCCATGTGGTAAAGTCGACAGCGCCAAGTACTTGTCATTTCATCGGTGCTGCCAATTCCCATCTTGCTGAGACAATGACACATCAAAAATAGCTTTCATCTGTTTATATACTGCATGCTCGGCAAACTATGTCACCAACTGCTGGTGTGGAAAAAAAAACCCTTCTTTTTAATCAACTCCATCCTGGAAAAAAATAAGGTTACGCACTCCCTGAAAAATACAAAAAATGTATTCCATATCTTGAGAAACCTTCAGTGCATGCCATATTTCATTGCAGATTACTATATCCTGAAAATATTTATTAAAGTAAATCATAATTCTCACTCTTTACTAACAAAGAGCAAAGAAGTAATAACCCAAACCTTTTTTCTGCAAAATGTTGGTTTCTGAAGCTGATGAAAATATTCAGAAGATAGAAGCAAATAGCCAAAAGCATTCTTCCTAATAAAAATTCAAGCCTTTTGCACACCAAACAGATGCCAAAACAACATAAAATTTCAGTCTTTCTTCACAGCTTCACTGGTCTCCCTGAAAGACATACGCAGCATGAGTCATATCCTTTCGTTCCTGTCTTCCTGGGCTATTCAAATTTGCTACACTACTTCTTGGTGGACACCAATTCTAGAAAAAAACTCTGCTCACTACTGATCTGATGAACACCTGAGTTCACAAGAATATACCATGCATACATAAGAATATACCATATGTGCCTTTTTTGCTTTCTTCTTCTCTCCTTCCACAAAGGGTAAGAACAGTTTGAAGCACCAAATTCCATATACAAAAACTTGAAAAGAGACCAACAAGCAAATCCATACACTTAGGATACAGGCTGAAGAGCCAAATTAGAAAATTACATCAGATAAACTCTACAGTTGAGAAACTATACCCAACAAACACAATGTGGCAAGCAACACCTAAAACTTGCTTTGATTCTTCATAAAACTCGTCCTGTACTTGTTGAGAAGCGTGAAAGGACCTGCAGAAATTCAGGAACAAGAGCTGTTTCACGGCTAAAAAGAACATTTTTAAAGCTGAAATCACTTACTTACTTAAGACCTAAATTTACTGTTAACAAACTAATTTACACCTCAAGTGCTCTTCTTCTAACAGCAGAACATATGAAAGTGTTTCAGCAAAAGTGGGATTCAGTTTTGGAAGGGAGTCCCAGTCGGGATTGCAGGAGACAGCAGGATTCAGGCCTGACTTAGAGAGCCCTCATGACAGCCTAATAAATCAGAAAAACATATTTTTCCAACTTGTAGATTAAAACAAATACCAATTTGGTGATAGCATGCTTTTGAGCAGCCATGCTTTCAAACGAAAAATGACTGTTTACACTAGCCTGATATTTTAATAGATGGACACACACGGATCATTAATTATGTCCGGCAGATGGAAGTGGGCTGCAAATCCATGCAACACAACCTCCAGGTCATCAAGCTGCCGAGGTGTAGGTGTAACTTGGCTATCTTGAAATGAGGGCAGAAGAATGGCAGGAAATATGAGGCTGTGCCAGCTGCAGACGGCTCTTGAGGGCTCCTCCACCCTGAAGAGTCACACCGTGGTGCTTCTACCACTGTTTACTGAGTAGCAAGTTCAACCAGTAGTTTTTCACACAGCCAGACTCCTTCCCACTAGATGCCACCGAAGCCAAAAGTGGAAACATGGTTTATACTGTAAGGGTTATTAAGCATGGATGAACTGGATGCAGCCTCAGTCAAAGAAAAAAAACAAAAAACAAGCACCCACAGCAAACTCCCAGCATCAGCTGCCAAGGGTTGGTAATATGGGAAGTCTCTCTTTTTGTCTGTATATGTATTTTTAATCCTTTTCTCAATCACTGACAAGTACTAAAGAGAGCAGCCTAGGCAGTACAGATCTGCAGCCTGATTCCACATGGAAGCTCTTAGGCTTTCCCAAATACACTTAGATTTTTGTGTAGAAAAAGCTTAAGTTTTTGGAAACAGGCTTTTACATCAAGAGTGGCAGCTCACCAGCATCTTAAAAAGTAGGACTTCAACCCTAAGTGCAGTTGAGAAGGTGCAATGCTGACATAAAGCAACTAAGCAAAGGAAAAAGTTCCTGTTTTCTCTTTATCAGGATTTAATATCAAGTTGGCAAATTGGAGTTGTACAGGTCTATGGAAAAAGCAAAGTTTTTTTACCCCTACTCCCCTCCTCTTTTCAGACATTTTCTTCCTTATGAAGAAGCAGCAGGTAAATTAGAACAGTTCTCCACTCCCCTCAGGACCAGCCAGCCTGCCAGTTTCTGGGAGCAGAGCTCAACTCTGAGCTTAGAAAAGTGCTTTTGAAACACTGCTCTGAAAGCAAAAGCTCTCCCCCGAGGAGGTGGTGATGTAGAAGCAGATATTGATAAACACAGATATTAGCTGTTGCTCTGTTCTCGCAGTCCAAATCAAACAAGTGGAAACAGGAGAGAATCATGTATGCATTAAGATTAAATTCATACTTTAAAATACCATTAGTGAAAGACTGGTAAGAGATCAAATGCAATGCACTCCCTGTAATTGCTGAATTCCTTTGGGGTTTGTTTTCTTTTTTTTTTTTTTTAAGTAAACGTATTCCGTAAGAGGAAAGATATTCACATATGGTTAAATTTTAATTTGGTTAGTTATATAAACTACATGCCACTATAAAAATTCTCACCAGTAGTTTCAAATCCATAATCACAAACTGTTATTCACTTTTCATGATTACACATTCTGCCCGCTCAGAAGTTTGTCCTTCCACTTCAATCATGAGTTAAGCAACTAACAGATGCATTTAAATCAGACTGTAAAAGAACTTCGTGAACTTTCCAAGTACAAAATATACTAAAATTAAGCCTCACTTTGTCGTCATACTTCATCGACTTGTCATCGCCTTCATCATGTACCCAAAGGTAACATTGTTCAAAACCATGATAGGGCACAAGAACATTGCATAAAAAAGCACAAATTATCTCTCAGTTTAATATTCTTTAATGTCTCCAAGTAAAAGATAGTATATTTTTTTATAAAAACACAAAGCAAAGCTTCTATAGAAAAAAATTCCCTATTAAAAACTATCTTAAAATGCCATGCAGCAATCACTCAAAATGCAGTCTTACTATAAAAACACAAAGCATACTCTTAGCATAAAAATAAAGATCATCATGAGATGGGGTTTTATTCCAAATTTAAAATTAATTAAAATTTATTATATGCAAGTGTTGGATGGGGCTGAGTATATGACTCAGTCCTCGTGTCACTTTCAATCACAATGACGAATCTGCTCTTCAAGACAAAGTCTGAGAGCTATGGGTAAAACAATTTATTACTGTTAGCTCTAATTAATCCAAACCCAACTGTTTCTAGTTCTTCAGTACATAGAATTAACGAGATACAGGCTTCTCCCATGCATCTAATTAAAATAAGAAAGTCTTCAAATCTAGGGTTACAAAAATGTAATGAATATATTTAAATAATTTGCCCCTTTAGGCCTCTAATCAATGGAATTATTTGTGAATGTAAATATGAAAGCACATCTGTATTTTTCTCAGCATCAACGCCCTAGAACATCCATCCAAAACTAAAGATAACTCCTCATACAGCAGCCTCCTACATACACCAGAAAAATGCATGTTCCCAAGCAATCAAGGTGAACAAACACCAGGAGGAGAAATCTAAGTGAGAAGGAATAAGAGACCAAACCTGCCACTTTTTAACAAAGATTACAGCATTTTCTCAGTAGTGCTTTCCACAGTAAGGTGTTTCCAAGGAGTGGTTAACATGTGCATGCAATTCCCAAGAATACAGGCTAGGATAAAAATATTTACTTTAAGGCTACAAAGGCAACCCAAATAATACTGACAGCCTCAACCTCGTGACAATCAGCATAGCTTAAAGCACTGTAAATAATCTCCGAGGAGAGCAATAACATACAGTCATCCCAAGAACTGTGAACACGGTTGAGGGGACAAGGACTACCAATGTTAAGAATAGGCATCTCCAAAAGAGCAGTTTCCCACTCCATCCAATACACATGGACACATGACCTGTAACACTCTGCTCAATCCCAGAGCTGGAATTCTGATCTCACTAAATGTGGAGATTATTCGGGATTTGGCCAGTATGGTCCAGAGCAGAGCGGAACAGCAAATGCATACCTATCCTCCAAAGCAAGATTAGCCTAAGGAATCATTATTTCTAAAAGAAAAAAAAAAAACAAAAGAAAGAAAAAAAAGTGTATGACAGCTATGCTGTGAAAAAACAATACTTTTCAATCACTGAAAAATGAAAAGCCCCCACCATTCTCTACCTAAGCCTACAGAAGAAACCTTTTTCTTCGTGCTGAAGTTATCCAATTCTCAGACCCAAATTTTGGACCAGCTGGGATTATACTTTTATCCACACAAGCTTCCATTCAGTTTTCCTAAAAAATGACATTACGATAAAGTGCCACCACACTCCAATTGCCCATGGTTTAAGCTACACAGAGAAAGGATGCAAAAAGAGAGCTGCTGCAAGAATAACTGCGCATCTACTGATTCCCAACTTCTGAGCAAAGAAATCCGACATACTAACTTGGGTTTTGTGTATTTTTGCAGGGTGGAAGATGATTTCTCATTTCCATCAATGTTACCAAAACACTCACAGACCCAAGACAGAAGAGCTCTGGCTGGTGAGACAGTGCTACCCGAAGGTCCTCCTCATTCCGGGTGTCCGCCACCCATCCCTGCCTCTGCAGCCAAATTCACACACTGAAATCCACGTACATGCTTTTTGCCTGCTCTAAATTAGAGTGGCATCAGAGCTCCAGCTACCTCTGTCCACAGCTGTGTGATACTAAAACTGTGGGGCAGGCACTCCTTCCCCTCTTTCTGGCTGCCAAGGAAGCACTTCCAGCAGCACACCACCCACCCCCCCACGGCTCACCTGCAAGCACTCAAGGAGGCGCCTGGCAGTCCCCCCACAGTTCAGTTTGCTTGTGTATCGTAAGTGAATTGAAAAGGCCATCACAAATGCTAGCTCAGTTGCTTTGCCAAAAACTTGAGTGCAGGAATTTAGTCAGGAGTCCAAAGGTCTTTATCCTAGAACTTTGAATCATCCATCACAGCTGAGTACTAGCAACTGAACGCACCAGCAACTACTCTTAGCAAGCTGAATATGGGAAGCATATTAATTTTCCTAGCAAAACAGAGGATACTGGCCACATGACCCCTCTCCATGTGATTATTCAAAGTGTGTTTTGAATTTAAATAAAACTATAGCAGAAATTCCCTTGAGTCATTCAAATCTCACCATAAAAGCAAATTCTGGTTTGCTGCAGGCAAAGCATGCAAATATCCTTGAAGAACCATAACAAGCAAGCAAAGAAAAGGTTGGTCAAAAATACAATGCCATCTGCCCTCCTCTACACTGCTGGACAGGACTTGAAAGAATTGGAGGGTCACAGTTATGCCAGACTTGCTTTTCTATTGTCTCTTCTATCACTTTTCCTCACAGAAAAATTACCTCATGCTAGCAGGTTTGGGGTTTCTTTGTTTTTCAACCCATAATATGGCTACAGCAGTTCTTCTTCCACAAGGAGCATCATTTGCTCCCCTTCTGAATTCTGTGAGCAAGCAGACCTTGACAGAGATCTATTAACACACACATGATTCATGGCACCAGTCAGAAAGCAGAGCGAAGCTATCATTAAGAAAAATAAAGGAGAGAAGCTGAGAGGATATTCCGTTAAATAAAGGGATTCATCTAGGAGGTGCTTTATTAATGCAATATATAATGCAGAACACCTAACTGGAATACAAAAAAGGCAAAAAAGAACAGTAAACTCTGTAACTTGGGGCGAAATCAATTTCTTAGACTCACTGCCAGCCAGTATAAATGATGCTGCTTCAGAGCAGTTGTTCTGTTGTTTTTTGTTTGTAACTGAAGACTTGTGTTAGCACTTTTTTCAGAGAAAACATCTAGTTGAATAGAGAGAGAGGTTTTTCTGTGTACAGGGATGCCTGGTGCTTTGGAGCAGGCTGCACAGTAACAAGCACCCCAGAGCATGCACAGGCTTCACTCCCTTGACTGGGGTGGGGCTTCCTGTGGGTGCACTTGAAAAGCAGGGGGAAAGCAGGTACCAGGGGAAAGAATGATTGAGCAGACAGGCCTCTGCATCCTGCAGCCAGGCTGTGGGAGGGGCAGCTGCCTGCTGCCCTTCTTGGCTCTGCTTCTAACTTGCAAACCCAAACGCCAATGACAGCAGGCCACTATTTTTAATTACGCAGCTGGGATCATCTGTTCCCTGAAGAACTCTTTAATTGCTCTTTGCTTGACAACCTCACCCCCCTTTCACAGCAACCAGGTCTTGAGCACCAAGAAACCATAACAGCCCTGTGCTCCCTGAAACACAAGCACATCATTTTTGGGGTCTTTTACTCAGGTTCTTTCTTTCCGGAATCAAGAAAGTCTAGACATACGAGGACTAAGTCATCGGAGACACACACACATAAAGAAAAAATCAGAACATAAATATGAACACTTTCCATCCAAATATTTCAATACTAATCCACATTAGTACGGCAATAAGAGGGGCAGAGAAGCCTCACAAGTACAGCACAACCTGCACCATGTGCTTCAGTTACAGAGCACCTGATTCTGCTGGGTCACAGACCTGGTACTACCAGCGCCCCATCTGTGCACCCTGTGGCTTACAGGGAGCACAAGGAAAGGGCTTGATGAGGGACCTCCGACACCCCTACAGAAACAGAAAACAGCTCACCTACTCCTGCCTACCTGCGGGAGAAGATATGGGATACACTGTATCTGAGAAAGCACTGAAACATTTTAGGTACTAATACTTTCACCTTAGCACGCTCCCTATGAAAACCGAAAGTGCAGGCACCTACAGAGTGCAAGGTATTTCAAAGCGGACTCCCTCTGGGCAGTCCCAGGAATGGGAGGCTGCCCATCCTGCAGGGTAAACCAGCATCAGGGAGGTGACAGAGTGGGAGTCGCCTGACCCTGCACCCTCACACTGACAGCAGCATAGCCCAGACTTCTAGGGCAGGTCACAAAACTTGCCACCCCCCACTGCAAATGGTCACTCCTCCAAAGCCCGCGAAACTACCAAGCTAATTCTCCGTGACAAGTAGCATTGGTAAAGCACTTATAGGAAAATAAAGTGCCAAGGAAGAAAAATATTTGGCGAACACTGCTTCAGTTTATAGCAAAGTAAGTTGATAAACCTTATGAAATTAACTTTTTTTTTTTGTTCCATTAAAACACCCACTCACACATTCATGGAACAATTCATGAATATCATTCTTCTCTTTCCCTCTGCCCCCAGCCCTTTTCCACTAGCTCTGGAGGTAGTAAATTAAATATTAAGAAAGTTTCCACTGTAAGTTTCGGTTTCTGACTTCATTTAAAACTTCATCATGCTCCAGCTATTTCAAAAATCCCCAGCCAGTCCAGAGCTGCAAATGACACCCATCCATAATGGGAAAAGTAAGTGCTTAAAATTAAGTACCTCTCACTTAAGGCAATGAAAATGTAAAATCCAATCACAAAATGTTTGGCATGTTCTTTCTCACTCTGTTTCTATAGCTTCTTGCTTTGAATGAACCTTGGGGAGAGATGGTTCTTATTAGCATCCTCTGCTCTAACATTAATTATTCCCAAACCATCACCTAAGTATGCACCCACTCCACTGCAAGAGTTTTCCTCTGTTATATGAAGACTGTGAATCTGTTTTGTTACTCTCTGGTCCACCCTGCTGTCAAATATTTTACTGGGGACATGAGGACAACCCAACAGTCTCAACTTTGATCTCCCTCATTATCTTGAAGAGTTGCCGAGTCTCCTTCAAAAATGTGGCTGAGCACAAGCTGGGGAGAGAATACTCCTGCTTAGAAATTCACTTTGAGCTGCACTGCACCTTCAGGGAACACAGCCCTATCAAAATGAAAGTTTGAAGCTCAGTCATGCAAGAATCATGGAAACACATAGTCTACATGTATGTTACAGACATATGGACATATGTCTTTATACACATCTACATACCCGTATGTACACGTATAGATGTATGTCTATAAAATATAGAGAGGCACACATGGACACCACATACCCGGCTGGGAAGGGAAGCATAAAGGCATCTTGCCCCACTGCTGCAAGCAGAAGCAGTGCAGGTTTACACAGACATATTTTCACCAACCTACCACAAGAATATTAACGCATAAATACCAAGACCAAAAATACTAATGAGTACAAAAGCCGTGTAATCATTTTCCCAGATTAAATCCATCTGTCCAACAGAATCCATCTGTCCAAGGAGCTTATTAAGGCTGGAATAAGTCTTTTATTAGTCGGGTTACTAGGATCCAAGCCTTATCTCTGTCACCTTCCAGTCCTTCCAGGCTGCCAGCCAGTGTGCAGAGCTAGCTGCCTCACACACAATGAGGCTTTGCCATGGCTCCTGATGCAGCATGGTGTCCCCCGCACCTTCCAGCTCCACGGAAGAAAACTGGGGAAGTAGAGAGTCCCTTTTCCCTTCTCTTTCTTGCCCTGCTTAACTGTGTTCAGGAGTTTGATGCTCAAAGGGCAAAAGTGATGCTCTGAATGATTCTCGCCTATAGAAAACAGGAAGAACTCCAGTGCAAGCTCCTCAACCTCAGCAGGGCCCAAGCTTTCAGCCGTGGCACAATCCCACCTCTGTGCTCCGCCAGCTACGAAGAGAGTCACTCAAACCCAAACTTGGGCAAAAAGAAGGTGAGTAATGTCTTCATAAGCCTGCAAGGGCACAGTCCCAGCAGCCAGCCTTGCCTTGCCTAAGCACAGCAAAGCAGGAGGCGAACAGTGCCTCATCAGTCTCCCCGGCTGCTATTCAGAAGCAGGCAGGCGCCTGGAAAGCCAAGAGACTGCTAAAGTTCAGCTTTGTTTGCTGCTTGGCATGGTCCACAGCAGCAGCCCAGGGAAGCTGGCACCAGGAGCATTTATAGGAGAAGGGTCTCCCAAAAATGGAAAGGAGGGGAGGAGCAGCTAAACAGAGACATATTCCCACCACGGATGCCAGAAAAGAAAGGAAATGACCAGACAGAGTAAAAAAAAAAAAAAATTGCTCAAAGCAATTTATGCGAGGTTACACCAGGCAAGAAAAAAAGGGCATAGATCAGTTTAATTTGGAAGGCAAATTGCAGCAAGAGCACCTACCACATCGCTTTTTTTTTTCCAGGCTTGTTTATATAAAAGACATCCATCAACAATATATTACAATTATAATACAAAGAACAACTCCTGCTCCCTTGCAGAGATACATTGGGGGTTTATTTATTCTTCTCAAACACTACAGGAACTTATTCCTGTGTTTTATAAACTCTCTATAAAATAAATATATGTTTATAGGCTGACAAAGTATCAGCTGATATATTGCAGCAGACAAGAAACAGTGGTAAGGAAGAATTAAGTCAGAACATCCCAACGCAGTGGCATATCCATGTTTACTGCTCATGCCCTCTTCTACAGGAGGCCCAAGTCCACCTCATATACTCATTGCCACATGAGCCAGGACACCAAGCAGAAGCCACCACCATAACCTCTGTACTTTAAAGACAAACTACGTAACAAAAATACCCATTCTCTTGAAAAGAGGAGGATGATAACTGCTTCCAACCCCTGCAGCAGTACCTCTAAGTAATTACAAGAGTGGACCATTAAGACACTACAGATGGGGAAGATCTATAAAACCAAAAGAAGCTCTGAACACAGCCTGTTTTCCATGCTTCGGCGAGTGCAAATCCTTAAAACAAGATCTCTATATCAAAGACAGCCCTAGAACTTCTCTTTTACCCCCAAATCACTCGCCCTCCTTTGCACTTGGAAACACTGGATGAAATGGACTGCATCCAGCATAACCACACACACACACGAACTATGCGTGAGCACACGCATACTAGAGAGAGGAAGGAGAGAAGAGCCTGTATCTCCCTCCTCATCAGGGCTGGGGCTGGCATGTTGGAAAAGCTCTCTGTGAAACTCCACCACGAACCAGGATACGTGAAAAGCCAGTATGGCGCAACATTCTACCTGACCTATTTCACCCGCTTGACTGGGCTTATTTTAGCATACTTAGATAAGCTGTAGAAGAGTTGTTTGTTTTCACACATGTATGTAACCACACCTTCCCAACCTCCCAATTAAGAAGAAGAAACGCAAATTTTCCTTCCATGATTTAAGTCACCAAAACAACCTACTTCTCGAAAATCTAGATAGAAAATATCAGTATGAGAAAGCCAAAATTTCATATGCTAAACCATCTCAAAAACGAAAAGGACTGATGGCTCTGCATTTTGTACCAGAACATACAATTTTCCTTCTCACATTTCCTACCTCCCAAGAGGAAATAAACTGAGATAATAGGCAGTGAAATGTGCTGAAATAACCATCAGTGAGTACAACCTATTAAAAAATTAATTTGTTTCTATAATTTCCACAACACTAATCTGCACTGGTACCTCAGGAATCAGTAAGAGAATTACTGCCTGTACTTGTTAGAAGAGGGGCTTTTCATGGGGCCCCTAATTGTTGAAAATTAAACAAACCTAATGCTGTGTCTACAAAACATACAGTTTCATGTATAAATAGCTTCTCACCTTCTAAGAAAGGGGAAGTACTTTCCTCCAAATGACTATGCTCTTCTAGCTTTTGGTTATACTGTTTAAGCTGAGTCAAGCACACCGTGTGCTTTGGAGGACATGCCCCTTTCTGCATCTGGTAAAACAGCATTTTACACTTGCACATGATACACCTTCAGTCCTCCCTCTGAAGTCATTCCCTCATTCCCCCCAAATTTATGTGTACAGAGTATTCACCAGGATGACAAAGCTCCAATTACATTTAATCTGCATTGAAGAGAGAAAAGGAGGAGAGAAAATGAAGATGAGAGACAAGTGAGAAAAAACAGAAGGAGAACTGGGAGAGAAGAGAGAGAGGAAAGAACAAGGAAGAAAGAACAAAGCAGAAAGAATTTAAGCCAGACCTCTGAACAAGGACTTTTTACTCTAGACTTACTAAGGGCTTGTCTACATGGGAAAGTCAGGGCAAAGGAAGTTGCAGTGTGAATTTTCAGCACACTTTCTTTCAGCAGACTAGATTAACCTGCCCAACAGGCGCTCTTAGTGCACACTCAGCATCCACAGGGGGAGTTAGTGCAGAGCAGCTAGCGTGCTGTAAATTCACACCCTAGCTTACTGCGCACTAACTTCCCCATGTAGACAAGCACTAAGCTGCTGAAGCCTTCATTTGCCTAAACGCATCTTTTTTTTTTTTTTCCCCTTCTCTCAGTGGACTAGATCTGGAAAACTCAGGCCATCGCTATTCTAAAGGAAAAAAAAAAAAAAAGTCAAATGCTTATTCTTCCAGTAAAGCAAATTACAAGCACACACGAAAGTGCTTGAAATGATCCACAGGCTGATTTGTTCTCCCCGGGCCTAATCCAAGACCCAGAACCCATGCAGATGAAAGCCTCCAGCACAAATGGCACCAGTAAGAACTCACAGGCCAAAGTATTGGGTTTGGGAGGCAAGGTACTGATAGCCAAGGGGGGGCTCCTTCTCTGAGAAGCTGCCTGAAGCTTTCCCTGTCCAACAGGGCCAACACCAGCCAGCTGCAAAACAGACCTGCAACTGGCCAAGGGTGAGCCCAGCAGAAATGGTAGTAATGACTCCAGGATAACATACTTGAGAAGGGGAAAAAATTATTGTGTGGAAGTAATTGTGGCTAGAGAATTAAGGAGGAAGAATGCGTAAAAGAAACTCTGCAGACACCAAGAGGTCAGTGAAGTAGAGGGAGAAAGTGCTCCAGGTGCTGGGAAAGATTCCCCTGCAGACCATGGTGAAGACCACAGTGAGGCAGCTGTGCCCCTGCAGTCTTTGGAGGTCCATGGTGGAGCAGGGATCCACCTGCAGCCCTTGGAGACCCCACACTGGAGCAGATGGATAACCAGAAGAGGCTGTGACGCTGTGGGGAGGCCCACACTGGAGCAGGCTCCTGGCATGGAGAACCTGTGAAGAGAGAAGCCCACAGTGGAGTGGGTTTGCTGGCAGAACCTGTGACCCCGTGGTGGACCCAGTCTGTTCCCAAAGGACTGGGGCCCATGGAAGGGACTCATGCTGGAGCAGCTCATGAAGAACTGCAGCCCATGGGAAGAACTCACATTGGAAGAGTTTGTGGAGGACTGCCTCCTCATCCTGAGGAGGAAGCAGCGGCCGAATCAGCATGTGATGAACTGACCGCACCCTCATTGTCCATCTCTCTACACTGCTACACTGAGGAGGTAGAAAATCATGAATAAAGTTAAGCCTGGTAAGCTTAACCGGGAGCGGTGGTGGGAAGGTGTTTTTAAAATTTGTTTTACTACTCATTATCCTACTCTGATTTGATTGGTAATAAGTTCAATTAATTTCCCTAAGTTGAGTCTGTTTTGCCTGTGATGGTAACTGGAGAGTGATCTCTCTCTGTCCTTACCTTGACCCATGAGCCTTTTGTTCTGTTTTCTCTCTCCTGTCCAGCTGTGGAGGGGAACGATAAAGTACCTTTGGTGAGCACCTGGCATCCAGCCAAGGTCAAACCACCACAGCCAACAACTGGTCTTCAACTTCTCCCAGGTTCTGCCTGTCACACCAACACAGAAAACCCCCGACAGCAGTAGGAGAACAGGTTGCACCCCACCAGTGTTGAAGAAAGATGCAATCTTCAAAAATCTGCTATATCTTTAGCAGTAGGCTAAGCTGATGGTGCCTGAAAAACGGTCTACACCATGAACACAGTTCAGAACCAGTTGCTTCTCTTTCTGTTAGTTAACTAAAGAGGGCTTTTCCCCCATATTGGGTGATTCCTATCAAACTTCTCAGCCTTTCCTTATTAGCTGCCTCTAGTGCAGTGAGGTACTGACATGGCTCTGAGCAGGCTCTGACACCCTGATGTCACTGTCTCAGAAGCTGCCCATACCAAGCAGGGACTTTTCCTGCTTCAGTCCCTTCCTGCTTTTGGGTCAAACTCATTGCACCTTGTTTGCAGTCCCACTGGGGGGACAGCCAGGCACCTCACAGCAGTGACAGATTAACCAGGCATCATCATTCTCTAGGAAAGCAAAGCAGCTTAGCAAGTCCCAGGTCTGTCCTCTTGTCTGTCATTGTTTCCAACCACACAGATTTGTCTAAAGTGATCAGACTTCAGAGTCCTGAACCGTTCCCAGCACTTGTTTACCCCTAAGACAACTACAAGGTTAATATTGCACAGGAAGGGACAGAGAACCTCTCCTGACTCACAACTCTAGTTTTACATGATTTTTACTTTTTGTGCCTTACTTTCACCTCCATAGTGAGGAGAAGAATAAGCAAAAACACGAGGTGTGATTGAAGGTGTACATGCCTCAGGAGCTGGGTGATCTGTATTCTGAACAGAAAGTAGCTGGTGCCATCTTTGACCTCCCACACTATCAAGAATCACATTTCGCATTTACTATTGGCAGAACACAGCTAGAGCAGAAACAATAAAAACTCTAAGACAGATGTAGCCCTACATGGAGTTTTTCTTCATCTTAAGGATCACTGCCAAGGTCTCAGTACCATCAGGACACCACCTTTAAGGAGGACACCACCAGGCAAAGGCCACCAGTTTAGAGCTGGAAGTACCACTGGTGAGGGTTGGTTAGACTACCACCTCATAAGCCTTAAAAAACTTTCCTTTGATCCAAACCAACACAAACAAGGAAGCCAATTGGTTGACTCCAAGTTTACCTCTTCATTGAAAGTTCAGTGATTTTTAGGGGGCGAACTGGAAAGGCAGGGAAACTAATTCCTCTGAATAAGAGTAAAAACAGAAAAGAAAAAGAAAAAAAAAAAAAAGAAAAAAAAAACCAACCCAGACAGAGGCAAGTAATAAACCCCATGTTTTTCACACAGCTCTGCTGCCTTCTCCCTGCAATACCCTGAGCTCTAAATGACCTGCAAATTAACCAAAACATGAAACCTGACTCCATGTCCTTGCTCTGCACAATACAATCAGCCTGCCAGACAGTCCAATCATGACAAAAAGGTTTCAAGGAAAGTTGTTTAAATATATTACTGCCTGTCAACATTAGATTTTCTACAAATACTGCACTAAACACGGCAGTCGCTTTTAAATCGGGTGGGAAAGACTACCCAAGGAGGAAAAAAACTAAGAAAAAGCAACAGTCAGGGAAAACAAAGGATGGCAAAGTGACTTCCAGCTCTTCTACCTCAAGCTATAAACAAGCTAATCAGATCAAAACCAGATCTAGTCCTTGCATGCATCACAGACTGTCAGTGAATTCTCAGTGCAGAAATTGATACCAACAATTGTTCTTCTATAGACTTCTCTGGAACTAAGAAAATCCTGATGGTGTGAAATAGTCCTAGCAGGCACAGTACCATTGGAAGTACCTTGAAATCAAGGGAACACATACTAGAGACCGCTACCAATCTCACCTTGGCTTTAAAAATATAAAAGCACAGCAAGGAGGAGAACAATAATCTCAGCATTTTGACCCAATGCCAAATGCTTATGGTTTCTGCTAGTCTTTATAGCAAAACTCCAGCAGAAATTTTGCAGTAGTAGGTGGAGAATTTTGTGACACACTGTCGTGTCTCCACCAGTAGGAGCCCATCCCCACAGGCACACCTCTCTCAGGACACCAAAGCGGTATGGACATCCTCGTCTCATGCAAGCGCCACTTTGGGAAATGAGCACCACCACCCTTTGAAGAAACATTTTCTTTGCAAGAGATTACTCCTCTAGAGCCCACTGCACAGTTTCCTGTTTGGCCTCAGGCAAACAAACCTGGTCCAGTCCAAATTCAACACGTCACTCCTTACTTTCTTAGGAGGTCCTAATGGAAGGGGAATAGCCTAAAATAAGGGCTTACACTTTTTCAACAATAGAGAGAAAGAAAGGAGAAGATCCACACATAGATCATGTATGAACAAAGCTACCAACCAGGTATCCTTGAATCTTACATTTTTTCCATCTTGAAATTTCCTGGAGCAGATGCACACACATGGAATAGAAAGCAGATATTTAGGCCTTAATTCCTGTCCTGTCATTAGATGTCCTGTTCTGGGAAGCAGTGTTCCCTGGCCCATTGTTACACAGAACTACAAGCCTGTCCCTCCATCCATCAGTGACAAGGAAGGCATTCAGGCAAATACACCAGGTCATCAAAACAAGTTTTTAATTTCTTTCCACAGCTAAGAATGAAGGTGGGAGCTCAAACATGAAACAAGTTCTCCCAATTTTACTTTGGCAGTCTACAGAAAGGCTCAAATTTTCTTTCAAATTAAGGCCTCCCACAAAAGCAAAGGCTGGGGCAGTGGTCTGAGTTTCGTAGTGGGGTAGCAAACATACCATTTGTTGTGAGGATATGCAAAAACATAAAATAAAAAAAATCCATACTGAATTTAAGAAGAAAGGAATATAAGCAATCATAGGAGTGCAGGAGTATCACTTCTGGTTTGTTTTCTGGTTTTAACCTCCAATTCAATATGCCTCCAATGAAGGGCTTTTGGATTATACAGAGTAGTATTGTGAAGGCAGATCCTTAACACACAAACAAGAGAAGGATTTTTGTTTATGCTGACAGACCAAAACCTATCTTCCAACACTTATTTTCACATTGTGAACGTCAACATTCTTTTCTGTCTTCAGGACAAGTGGGTAAGGTACAGTCACTGCACAAACCAAGGTCAAACACATCCCTTCAAGGTTTCATTTGGTGGGATAATACTGAAGGACTTATTTGTGCAAGCTTGGAGATATGTAATCAAGCAGGAGACTGCAGAAATTCCTGAGAATTTGGGGAGAGAAGGGTGTATTTATTAGTGTTTTGAATTATAAATGGGTGAAAGGTTAGTTGTTAAAACAATAAGGGGGCTAGAGCAGGCCCACAAGTGCCTGTGCAGCAGGGTTGCCCCCGCAAGCACAGCCACACGCACACATGCCCTGACCTCCCAGCCCAGGGAGGGAGAGAAGGCTTGTGTAAGGAAAGGATAAAATAAATATCTGAGGTATTTAAGCTGTATTTTTTTCTACACTTAGAGTTCTTTCATGACAGCAGGGCTGTAAAACAAGACCTTCCTGGCTTGAGCCCATCATTCTTCAGAAGGCTTTCAAGGAGCATATTTTCAGAAAGGGTTTTACAGTTGACCCTCTGCAAGGCAAATAAATAGCCTTCAAAAGTACATGCACATGCTTGTACTTTTCCATGGGGGGTGGGGAGGTGTCAATCGAATGATTTCTCAGCAGAGAGCCCATGTGCATGCCTTCCCACTGTGGGGATTTCTGCACTCCAACAGATCCCAACAGCTAAACTGCAAGTGCTTCCAGAATGAAAAGAATTCAAGTGCAACGACTACATCACGGCTACACTGTCTGGAAGCACAGGAGCTACATACCAGGATCCTAACAGCTGCAATCAACTTAACACAGTGCTAAGTTTTTTTTAAACAGTAGCCCCCTCTGCAAAAAAAATAAAAAAAGACACAGAGATACCTAGCACTTGCCCTTGTTTAAAATCATTCCATCATAAAATAACAGAATTTGGTTTCCAAAGGTGTTCAATATTAAAAGCTGCATTCAATTTCAAAATCTTTTAGCAGAACTTGCAATTATACACTTTCACTGATAACTTGAGCTTAAGCAGAGGCATAAACAGGCAAAAATGTAAAACACAACAATACAAAATTGCACATTGTGCAGTTTTTTGTAGTTTTGTTTTATGTGGGGGCCAGTGGCAGAGCACACAGGTCCCATGTCTCAAGTGCCCACACACACACAGTGCTTTGAGTCATACTATTTGAGATACCTCTAGTTTCAGATTTGTTGAGGATTCAGCAACCCAAAACTTTTCTTTAAAAAGATGTGTTCACTTCCAATGCTGCACTGGGGGAAGTTATTAACAAAAACAGCAAAGGAAACCTCCAGCCATTAACTTTAGCCAACACATTTATTTCAACCAGCTACGGGGTCAGACCTTTTCACCTTTAGCTGATCCTACAGCAAAACCTTCCCCGTACAAACTCTGTGAGAGCCTCCAGTCCCTTCTCAGTTTCACCAAAGTTTGAAGAGGGCTACTCCAGGAAACAAAAACTATGTTTTCAGTGTTTGTCCAGCATATAATTCATTTTTGGGGTGACCTCAGAGCACTTACTAGTGTAGATACACACAATGTCTCCAGCTGCCACATGGCTAAGCAGGCAAGGCGCAGAGAAGCAGAAACGGGATCTCCTCTCATAACCAGAAACTCCAAGCAGATGTTTTGTCATCAGCTTCTGAGTCACTCATCTCAGACTCACAACACAGGGTCATCGCCCCTAGCTAGTCAAGAGTGATGTCTAAAGGAAAAAGTGAACATTTCAAGGCCTTCTGTTTTTCGGTTGGGGTTTTTTCTGGTGTGTGCATGTGTGTTAATCATCTTATTTATAAGAGGTAGTCAGTCACTTCACCGACAGACAAGACAAGATCAGCTCTGGCTTTTCTCCCAATACTGCTATAGCAAGCATGTCTTTCAACAGTAGTTACTGATCCACCATGTGAAACAGCAATAAATAAGTCAGATAGGCAAGCGTAACACTACCTAAATCCAGATCTGTGCAACTGAGAGCAGAACCTGCACAATAACCTGTACAAAGGGTTGGCTGTGCGAGAGGCACGCTACAACGCACAGGCACAAATGCTGTGACAGAAACTCAGCGCACTTAAGTGACATAGCACAGGAGGAACCCAACTCACACTGCAACGCTTCTAATCGTTTTTCTTCTGCTCGCATTGCCATGACATCACCACCTGCAGGTACTGCGTTGTGAAACAATCCCCTCTCAAAGGTGTTCCTGAGCGATGCCAAGGATGCCTTAAGCTAACTAAGTACAACAGATCAGAAACCTTGACTTTAAAGGAAACACGAAGGCTGTGTTTCTAGGAATGTAAATGAGACACCTGCACATCCAGAAAAAAGGGAACGTTATAAAAACATGGAGAAAGTATAAAGCTCCCCCACTGAAGTGTTTTATGTGTCAGGGTTTTTTTAACGAATATGCAATGCAATATTCAGTGAAATGGTAACTAGTTAAAAACAAGTCCCAGTTAGCTGTAAGATTTCTTTTCAGAGTGCTCTACAGCAAGTGCTGAGTACCACATGCAGTATAAAACTCAGCAAGCAGAGTTACACTGTACTACACAGCCCTGTTAGGCCCAAACAGATGCTACAGCGATCCAGGCAGGGAACAAAGGCATCTAAGATGGAAGCCTGAGGCTCCAGGCAGTATGGAGCCTGCGGTGCTCATGCTTCTCTCTGTGAGCTGTGCAAGACCTCCCAGGGACCACCCCGGAGGGCTGCCACCACCCAGGCACTTTTGCTGGGAATCAGACAGCAGAACAGGCATGTTTCCACGTACTGATGGGATTTGAGCTGTAGGGTGGCTGGCTTTTTTTCCACTGAGTGAGCCATCTGACACCGGGTGAGAAGCCTCACACTCCAAACTGCACACAAGGTTAAAAGCTGAGTTAAACTGCACAGCATTTATGAAACACTGCAGGGAAAAAAAAAAATCAATAGCATCACATTCCAAGCCATTGTTCACAGCCTCATACACAAAATCTCTACAACTGCCAGGCTGGGCAACTGTGTCAGTAGGCTCCAGGTCTGTCTTGTCTTCCCCAATGTACTATATAGTCAAACTTAGTCCTGCAAAAACAAACTAGGATCTGTTTGTATCCTCATACCCAGACAGTACACAAGCACCCTCACCTCCTGTGTAACAATCTCTTTCCCAGATTATCCAGTATTTGGCATGTGGCTATAGATCATCTTTTCAAAGTTCACAGTAAAAAGAGAAAAATAAGGTAATTCACACGTTTTGTCCAATACCAACAAAAAACATAGCCTATATCTTTTTCTGCAACCCTGGGGCTCAGATGTTTAGACCTTAATCATGAAAAGGTACATAGCTCTCCAGTGGGAAAAAGGGATGTAAGGAATAGACAAAACTCTATTTGTAACTCTCCTGTTTTGCCTTAACCACCAGTGATTACTCATCTCCACAGCAGGAATCCAGAATCTGTCTCTTCCTGCATATGCTTGTCCTCCTCTTGCCTTCAGTCCCACCCACCCAAGCTGCCTCAGCTGCACACCTGAGGGATGTTTGACTTGCAAAAGGAGAAAACAGTAAACATAAGGAGGGAGCAGCCCTGGTTGAAACAAATAAAAGGGCTGCACAGCCAAAATACAATTTCAGGGAAAAACTCAGCAAGAAAGTTGCACACCCTTACTACAGCTTCTGGGTAAAACTAAATGCTCTATCTATTTATTTTCTGATGTGGTGTTTGCATCTCGATTTAATCTCCCATCAAGAAACAACAATAAACCAAAAAGAATGGATTGGGTATTGCACCGGCCAGTACATCCTCTGTCCCACAGACACAGGCACTAGTAGGAGGAGAGAAGAGAAGGGGCACAGGTTTTCTTACCTCTCTTTGGGCCAGGAGAAGCTATCAACTAAGTAGGATTTTGCCTCACTTCAACATGCCCCTGTGATGTTTACTCAGAATCAGCAGCATACAGGTGAAACTGTTCAAGACAAAGCTGAAAGCATCTGCAAGCCCCATGGCCCCCTTCAAGGGAGACAAGCTGTGGGGTGTTCCTCCTCAGCACTGTTAAAAACCATTTACTCAGGCTGTGTTCTACTCCGGGGGAAGAAGCCTAGATGGCTATCTTCACAACACAAGTGAGACTTGAGGGATCTCCCTTCAGTGCTCCAGCCCAACATTTTCAATACGTTTTATGTTTTCGCATGTGCTTCGACTCCTAAGCTAACAGCTTCCAGCTGACACGACACCCCAGCGAGGGCAGTGGGGACCTCATCTGCAGAGCGGGCATCTTGCCAGGGCATCCCGCCCAGCACACTGTGCCCCCAACATGCTCACGGATGCAGGTGAAACCCTCTTTCGGCTGGGTACACGCCATGGTGGCTGTCCCTGGGCGAGGCAAGCCAAGCAAGAAGCGCCACGTTGTCATGGCTTTGCCAGCGTGCCGGTGCCAGCTGGGGACCGTCCGGACCTTTCCCCACAAGCTGCCAGCGCCAGCCAGCCAGCAGGCACCCGTGGGGCAAGCAAAGCCTGCTGCAGCCCCACCCCAAAATGCAGGCAAGAAGCCAGCAACCAGCCAGCCACATTACTCTTGCGCTAGCCAAAGCTTGGACACCCTGCCAGCTTTCCACTGGCTGCAGGAGGAGGACATCCAAACCAGCACAAAGCCCCATCAGCAGGAAGTTAACCTCTTTAAACAAAATAAATAAATAAATGCTAACAGATTTGAACTAGCTGAGTTTGCACAGCAAAGATTCAGATCTGATGAGAATGCTTCTGATCCACTATTAAAAAGCCCTAAAACCAGCTTACACAAACTGACAGCCTCCAACCACAAGCTCTTGTTTCAATAGCAGAGCCAAGCCCAGCATCCCTCCTCCCCTTCCTCCTCCTCCCTCCCCACTGCTCTGGCACCTGAAGCCACTTTGTGCAGCTGGACAGGGACTAAAATTCAGCTGCTGCCAGGGCTGTACCAACCTGGCCAAGGAGATGGTGGTGGGAAAGGGCCAAGCTCTCCCAGCTGACATGTCTGCTGAAAGAAATGCCTGAGAAACACTCAGGTTTAAATTTGGGGAACCAAATTTTGAGACTGCCATCCAAAGAGAAGCATATGAGTAGCAGTATCCCCTCACTCTGTCACTTGAACCCTCCAAGAGTAAAACTCTAGAAGAAAAACTGAACGAGAACCAAGAGAAACCAACCTCATTGTACCACAAATCCCTCACAGACTGAATTACTCCCTGCACTCCACCCCTTTTCCAAGCCTGCTTAGACTGCAATTATTTGCAACGTAGGTGCCAGCTTTCCTCCACAGACGCACCTTGCACGTCACAGGGGCTGTGTCGCTTGCTACTCCCAGCCTGCACAAAAATAAGGTAACAGAGTGCAGCTTCTTACCAATCCATTAATAATTTCCTCCTCCCTAAATCACGTTAGAACCACAGATACAGAATATCCTGAGTTGGAAGTGACCCACAAGAATTGCTGAGTCCAATTCCTGCCTCTGGACAGAACAACCCCAAAAATGTTCACAGCATTCCTTTATTGTATTTTTCTTAATGCTTGGAAACTGCTGCTGCTCTTGAGGACGGAAAACCTGGAACAACCAGAATACAGACATGGTAAGAGGGTATGAAGCTGCAGATGGGCACATAGGCTCCTGAATGCAGTAGCTGATCACAGCAGAGGGCACACTGTTTGTGAAATAACCACACCATCTATTATTATAATTATACTCAGAATTTATAACGTTGAAAATCCCATACAGATAAACAAACAAACAATCTCATCATGAGGAGACACAGACACCCAGCTCTCCCAGAAATCAGAGAGAGTGGATTTGCATAACTACGAAACAGCTGAGTTCTCCACAGCCAGCATTGTGCCATATTTCTGAAAGCCCACTGGTCTGAATCACCACCTCCCAAGCACACTTACCCCCAAAACTCACCTAACAGCTGTGGACCTGGTTTGGAAATTACCAGGGATAAGCAACACCACCCTCCTCATCCTCTTCACAAAGTGACCTGAGCTAGGGATATTATGCAGGTGGAGAGAGGGAACACATCTGTCCCAATTTAGGGCACCTAACTTCTAGTTTCAGCTAGTCACCTTTTCATCAGGGTCTAAGACAGGTCAGATGAATCACCTGGAAGCACCTATTCATCTTTCAAACATATATGCAACTAAGTCTGAGTAAATAGGTAAGCCTTCAACATTAATTGGAAGTGTCTGAAATGAAAAACTGAGGAGGCTGTGTGCATAAGGTGCGAAAATTACACCACTGTAAATAGCAAAATAAAAATGGAAAACAGACAAAGAAAGAAGGGGGGGGAACAACTCATTAGCTCTCTATAGGATGAAAAAGGCATATAGTTACACCAGGCAGATGATATTTTTGTAACACATTCATTATTTTCTACCTTTTTCTCTGCCCTAAGTGCAAATATGCTGGGTTCACTGTAACTTCCATCAATGTTGTACCTCTATATGCAGCTGTTTCAGTGGGTCAACACACTTTATCCATGACTCCCATTAAGGGACAATGCATAGTACAAAGATAGCTACATTTAAATAAGCATGGTTGCGTAACATCATGAAGTAAAGTTCCAATATAACCTGGTTTATTTTTGCTAGCCTGGATAGAAGAGACAGGTTATAATTACATTAAGAAACCTCTTCTTTAACCCTGATAGAGACCTAAAGAAGATAAGCCTTGTTGACATTTGGGCTTTCTGCTCTGGTTTTCTGTTTTGATTCTGACATAATTCAAGGCAGAAATGTGTATCACAGCACTTAAGCCAACCCATAATTCATGGCAGCATCCAGAGCTGATTAGTCCTGTTGTATAATCAGGTCTCCTTGATACATCAGAGGACTGCTGTTCATGCAGGAGGAACTTACTGTGCCACTTTCACTGTAAGCTGTATTAGACAGATCCTTTTTTGTCTTTTATCAACCTGATCAAGCCTTGCATAAAGCTAGTGATTGATACAGGAACTAAAAATGAATATACACACACGAATGTCCAAGGGACAGCTGTCATCGCTCCATACTTCGAGGGGAGGACATAGATTTAGAAGTCCTGATTAGAAAGACAGTATCAGCCTGACAGAGCAGTTAGCATTATCCCTTTTGCATGTTAACATCCATGATTTATATTATGCTGATGTGCAGTACACACACAGTTCTCTCATAAACTGAAAAATTCATGGTAACGACACAGAGGAGACCAAGCAACAACACAGTAGCGAGAGCTCTTAGAAGCTGCATGAAATGCCTGAATAGGAATATTCCACATGTGGCTTTAACACACTAATTCAATGTCTCTGCATTATGCTCACCCTTCTCTTCATCTTCCTTTTGTTGTCTTACCTCTTGAGTCAAAATTAGCACCTCATGTGATTTCACCATTCAAACCCTGGTTAAGATTTAGTTCAACATTTTCAGCAAAGAGAATAATACAGGAAAGCAGAGCCCAAGACCATTCCAGCAAGCTTCTATTTGCTTTTAGCTATTTTTCTAGCCCATGTGAACATGCCACCCCCAGGAAAAAAAGAAAAAAAAAAAACTACATAACCATTTCTGGGGTCATTTCTGTAATTTTGTAAAAAAATTGCCAAACAGAGCTAGAGAGATAAGTAACTATTTTTTAAAGATACAGCAAGCATCTGAAGCATACGGCACCTCAGCATCACCCTGCTGAAAAATCCCACTCTGCATCACAGTACTTCAGTACTGTCACATGAATGACTCTGGGCCTCATCTCATAAGCACACCCATCTGCCAGGAAACGGTTCTCTGTCCAAGTCCTCACCTTTCTGAATAAAATGCTTAAGCATAAAATCAAGCCCAGAGCTCAGCTCCCAGATGAAGACGCAACAGTAACTGAAGGTCACTCAGGTTTAGTGCTGGGCTCCGTACAGCAAAACTTCGGAACAGATGAAATAAAAAGAGTGACAACCACGTGAAACAATTTTTGACCCTCCTTCAGTCCATCTTCCTGACCTAATGATTTGGGGCAAACAAGTAACAGTATTTTCTGCTCTCAAAGCATCACTGAAAAAGGCTCCACCAAGAAAAAGTGCCAGCCTCTTCAGGAAAACAGTTACAAAGCCTTCTCCCAGTTTGCTATCTTTCATTTCTGTTTAAGTTGATTAGATCTGTGATTTGGGAGCAGGAAGAATCCAAAATGAAAAGGCAAATGCTAGGCTCCAGGTCAGGATTAACCTCAATGGCGGCACTGCAAAATAAAGCAGTTAGTTTGTAAAGTAGCAATGTCCTTTGGAGGAGGCTGTTTAAAATCACTGACTGGTATTTCAGCTTCCTCATCAAAGAAAAAAGAAACAAAGTAACATTTCAACACAGGGAAAAGTAGATAAACCTAATTAATTGCTACCACAGTGATCCTTTATTTTCCCCCTAATCTGTGAGAAGAAACTTAGCTGACAGGACAAAGACAGTTTGGACTTACAAACCACTGGGCACCTACAGGCCTGATAACAGAGGGAGCTTTCTGCTCCCATCAAGGACAGTTTCTACAGAAGTATTCGACTCCCTCTGTTCCTCAGTCTGTCACTGGGGGTAAAACTGGTACCTACCTACAGCCACTCCTCATGTCAGCCTGCCCGTCCCTCTCACCCCTCAGCAATACTGAGGCACTCTGCTTTTCCTGAAAGTACACTGTCGGGAGGGGGCTGAAGTAGGTAATAGCATCCCCACTTCTCTTCTTCCAAGTGGAAGAACTATCATTAACGACCAACCCATCATCCTCTCTTCACCTGAACAGTATTTCAATATTCTTAGATGTGCAGACACAGAACATTTTAGGAGATGCTCCATGTGATGATGTATCACACAAAGCCATATGCATTGTATCACCTCCTTCCCAAACCAGATTTTATTCCCACAAGTATTAAAATTTCAGAAAGAGAGCAGGATCAATCTATCAAGACTTTCCTACACCACAGTAGCTAGAGTAGGAGAAAGAACACAAGGGATCACATCCCAAAGGAAGAGCTTGCATCCCAAATCCCTACTAGCCAAGTGCTGTTGCTAACACACTACAGAATTGTTAGCATTCCCTGTATTTGGTGAGCACTCAAACCACTGCTCTTCAGTTGGGCTCAATAACATTAGTCTCTTCCAATCTAAATGATTCTATGAGTCTACAATTAGAAGAAAACTGCCATCTCTCCTGTCATTTAGAGGGACTTTTCTGCTACTGCCAACCCAGACTGGCATGGGGTAAAGCAGGGAACACATTCATGGGACACCAAACCATATCTGCCTCATAAATGGAGTTTAGCACAGTTCATCAAACCAATGGCTACTATGCTTTCCATGCCCACATTAATGTCAATAGACACAGAGAGGTGAACTCTGATGAGCAAGAAGAACCAATATCCTGCTTTCCAGTTCCCCTTTTCTGATCAGTGTTTTCCAGTCCCACTCCCAGCAACAGCAGTCCTCTTCAGAGTGGAAGAAATCCCCTGACCAAGCAGAAGAAACCGCCAGACAGCACATTTTGCAGCCCAGGCCCAGGAAGTCCACAGAACTCTGGGAGAAGGGTACAGCAAATCGTCCTATAAACTCAGGATCACAGTCCACAGAAGCCTGGCTGTGACCTTAAAAATTAATTTCATGAGTAATTCAACCTTGACCAGTTGTGCACCCACACGTGAACTTGGCACAGCACGTTCAAAGCAGTTACTGGATGACTGTTATCAAGATGAAAGTGGCACCACCAGACTCTGCCTATAAGCAAAGGCAACAATCACCTTATACAGTTGTCATTTATTATGGCTGTTACAGATGAAAGTTAAAGGTGCCGATCACACTTCCAGGTACCAAAGCACAAGGAAAGAAAAGATTTGCAAAGATCACCACAAAAAAAAAAAAAAAAAGACACCACAAAACCAAAAACCCAAACCAAACAAAAAAACCCAAAACAATTCATATTGATGTATGTATCTACATTAATGTAAAGAAGAAAAACCCTCACTCCCTAAAGCACAAGTCAAATGTTGAGCAAACAGCTGGGCACTGCATTTTGAAAGTGTCTTAGGCAAGTGTGCTAAATTGACAGGGCCTCTGCGGTAGGATGCTATGCTTCTTAGGGGTATCCCTATGAGGTTGGGTTGACATTGCCTTCTCAGAGGAAAGGAGAGCTTGCTCGAGCAATTTGCCTAACGCTGAATCTATTTTAAGAGCAGTGACCCAGATCTTTGTTTTGTCAGCAAATGACTTGTATAACAGAGACAAATTGACAAGGAGTCGAACTGGCACTGGGCAACACCAAGGTGCTGACAAGCATCGGCCGAGGCAGGTGATGGACAAAGACAGCACCAACAGGCTCTCCCACACGAGCTTAAGCTTTCAAACCTGCAGTCAGCCAGAGGGTCATCCATGGCTAACACAAGCCCTGACACAGATCAACCCCCATCAGCTATGTGCCTGTGACCCTATGACCCATATCTATGCTGAGAGCAGCTTTCCATGGTTGTCCATAGCAGCAGAACCCCCTTAAAACACATCTGCTCTCAGAGTAAGGAGCGGGGTGAGCTGCAGCCCTTCAGCAGAAGTGTCACTAGTGCTGTGCACACAGCAAACACAACCCCTACCCAGCCATCCACAACACAACCTCCCTGATGTCTCCTGAAAAATGAGGATCTGCGCAATACCTGTCTCTGCCCAAGGCAGGGGCTAAGAGGGAAATGGCCAAGCCTGTACCCACAGGCCAGCTGCTTGCTCAGCTGCAGTTTGGGGGTCTGAGTCACTCCATCCACACTCATTGCTGGAAAAAGCTGCAGAGACTGAGGAGACATATAGGTTTGACAAGTATCCCTAGACACTCGCCTGATCTCAAACATGCTTTTTATTACCAGTGATTAACAGGCAACCAAGCACTTGGCAAATCTGGAGGGGAGAGACTTCACAGAGGCCCTGAGGCTGAAGGAAAAGGAGGGTTGCTAGCAGGCAACTGGAGAAGACCAAGCTACTCAGGTGGCTTGTATTAAATTTCTTGTCTGGGAAGGTCTTTTGTTTTAGCTGTCTCCAGCATTTCTTACATACCTATAACCTTATGGAAAACAGACTGAAGAAAGATTAATGTCTCAAGTATTAAATATTCTGAAGGATGGAAAACGCAAACTGAGAGACCAAGAAAATACCATTAGAGGAGGGGGGAAAAATTAAGTCACAGAAAACATCTCCGGAGAGGGTCTCTCAAAAGATAAACAGCTGCAGACCTGGTCAAAATAAGGAGAAATGGGGAAAGACCACCAAACACCAGCCTGCACCCCTAGCTGGTTGAAAGAATTTTTTAACAGACCTGCTTTGCACAGGAATGTATTCATTACCCACAACAAAATTCCACAATTGCTCACACAGAATCAGTACTTTTCCCTTAAAAAAAAATCTGTGTTATTGCTAGGAAAGATATCTGTACTGTGAATAAGCAAATCAAGTTCTCTCTGGAGTGGATTTATATTTTTTTTTCTTATTCTCTGAAGCCCAGAGTCTGCAGGCCCCAAGCACACGAGTGATAAAGCAGCAGCAAGAATAGGCTGCCTGAAACAGCTACAAGCAACTGCTGAAGGCTGAGTTGGTTGCAGTTTTTCCCCCTTGACCTCCCTCCTCGCCATTCAGCGTTTTGAGAACACCGCTGCACTGGCTGATATAAATTACAAAGGGACATAATGCGGGTGCATCTGCTCAGCAGAAATCACCTGTGCCCACGGCTCCCTGATAAGACAAGTTTATCCAAAGTGTGGGAATGCAATGCAGGGGGTAGGTGAAAAGTCTGGGCTTTGCCCAGCTGAGAGTAGGGGGAAGAAAGCAAACAGGCACAGAGACCAGTGGCACCTACATACTTACAGCACACACATGGGCAAATACACTCCAAATATAACTCCAAAGGAGAGGAAGATCCAGACTCCTGCTCTAGAATGCACAGGGAGAATTAGCCTCTCTCTAGCTCAAAAAAACCAACCAAACAAAACTAAAACAAACAAACAAAAAAACCCACTAAATATTTTCTGATAAAGTATTTTTTTAAAAATAGGAGGAACAAATGCTTCCCCACCACTCCTCCCTCCCTATCCCACCATGCCTGGAAGCACTGGCTGCTAACAATCCTATAGCAAACCGCTGCCAACAGCAGAAAAAGAAAGGGTTCATTACAAGGAAATACATATGTATGCACTTTTAATAATATATTTTTAATAAAGTATAGGAAATAGCAATAAAACCAACCTTATGATACTACAACAAAGTTAACCAAATATTTCTGAAGCAACAAATTTCAGGACCAGCGCTTTCTGGACCTCCCAGAGTTGAAAACACAGCCTTATGGTCAGCTCCACAGGGATCGCCCTGCCCATCACCAGGATGTGGCTGCGAACAATTACACCCAAGTGCTCATTTCATGATGAAAAAGGATCGTGACGAAAAAAAAGATGTCAGAATCCCGCAGGCTTAAAAAATCAAAAGTAATTAAAACCACGTAGAATTCAAGTCTACTAGAGATTTATCAAATATTTAACACAGAAAACCCTGAAGCATATTGCTGTCAACTGAGCTTGAGAGAAATGTGCTCCTTTCCCAGCATACAGCTTAATCTGCTCCCAGGATGCATTTCTTTACTCAGTAATTTCAGTTTAAACAGAAATGAACTGTGGATGTATATTTTAGCTAAATTGCTGCCTTTCTTTAAACAGACCCTGGGTAAAAGGGGCATTAACCCCCTCGCCCTCCTGTGTGCTCAGTGCTGCTTATCAGCAAGATGAAGCAGTATCTTTCCAAAGCGTGCCCTTTAATCCTTCTGGTGCCTAAATGTGAAGCCCCACCAGTACAATGCCCCCAGAGTGGGACATGTGTGGTATGTCCACACGGCTCTAATCTTCAATCAATTCCAGAACAGAGAGCATGAAACCCAGCCACTTAAATTCAGCAGAGCAGGACTAACAAGAGCCATGTCCGAGGGCAAGAGCCAAATACTTCAAGGGGTCAAGTTGGAAATATGCTGCAATTTAAACTCTTCCCAAGAACCTAAGCTGCTTTCAGCAATTCCTGTATGGGACGGGTACAGGACCAGATCACTGGAAGGAAAAAGTGATTCCCAAGTAATTGAGCACCTATATTATTAGCAAATTTGCCATATAGGAGCAACTAACAATGATTAGAGTCCTTTGCCTACCCAGTATATTACAGAGGTCAGCATCAAGCCTATCTGCAATGACTACTTGCTTTTTTTCATCCAGTAAAAACTTCAAGAAACACGGTTAGCAGCCTATATCTTCCCTTACTGCCTTTTCAGCCTGCTGGAACCATACCCACCCCATGTGAACACACTTCCTCTGGAACCACTGCAGCTCCTCAGTAAATGAATCTTTGTCCAGATGGTGGTCTCAGCAGAAACTGCTCTAAGTACCTCCTAATACCTAAAAAACCAGACTTGGCTCAATCCTTCCGCAACTGTCACCCCCTCAGAGATCAAGGTGGGGGGGGGCGGGGCGGTGAGCAGAGAGGAGGGACTCTTAAAAAATAGATGCAATTACAGTTTTCCTAGGGAAAAAGACTATGTGAGTACATTCAAAACTGCAGATTTCCAAACGAGAGAGTTTTGATCTTTATAATTTGTTGCCTACTGCTACCAGAGAGACCACTGCATTACTAGCCGGCATCTGAAAGACCGAACCCGAGATACAGCAGCAATCAGCATGTGCAAGGCTGGCGATGAGACCTACAGCAGTTTCTTCATCCCCCACTGCTCACTGTATGGCACAAGGCCATAGACATCCTTACACACTTCTCAATTCATGCATGAGGCGAAAAAAATCTGAATAGATAACGAATTTTACTTTATCTGGTAAACCTGGCAGGCTGGGAAACTGAGCATAACAAGCCTGATATGTGTCCCTGCTCTCCCATCCACTCCGCACCCAGAAAGGACAGGAAAAGCAGTTCCTGGGCAGCAGAGCCTGAATCAAAGCAAAGGGGTGGACGGCTCCCAAGGGGAGAGCATTGCTCCTGCGCATGGAGCAGATCGCCCCGAACACCTGTGAGGAGGACAAGAACAACCAGCAAGGAAAACTGTGACTAAGCTCCAGGCTCCAAAGGCAGTAACTCCACATTTAAAGCTTCCCCCATCAAATGCTATTATCATCTAGACAAATTAAATGAACCATTTCTTAAGGCCATGATGCCCACACAGTCTCAGGGGGACAATCGCACGGACTAACCCACAGAGCCAGAGACGGGATGTGGTGACGGTCCACGTGGAAGCTTCAAGCCAAGCTAACGAAGGCAGATCCACACAGACAACCCGCTCTCCTCGCTCGGTTTCCCCACTTCCTCTAACAGCTGCCTAGCACCTATTGTCTTATACACTGCCATTCAGCACTTACAGAGCCACTAGGCACCTCCTTACACCTAGCGGACCAAGAAACAAAACTTCATGTATACTACATGTCCTACAGTGAACTGCACTGAGCATCTAAACATCACATTACATTTTGAAAAGGCAGAAGTGTTGCAATAAAGAAGTCAAAGCAGGATGTCAGGGAGTGATGGTGTTCTCCCGGATGGCAGTGCTTGGAATTTACATTGCAGAGGAGAAAATTTTAGAAAAGATTGTTAAAGATTTGTCCTAACAAAATTTAAACCACTCTTTCATGTTTCTGATAGAATGTCTTTTTACCTGCCACACCCAATCTCAAAATAAGTATCAGCTAAACTACAGTTTATCCAGCTTAACATTGCATTTTCCTCTCCTGAATAAAATTAACAGCCACCCCCAGTTTAAAAAGAGATTTCTTAAACTAACAGCTGCATCAGAACCAGCACTGAAATGCCTTGAGAGTTTCTGCTTAAACCCACACTTTGAGAAGTCATGATGGAGTTCATTTTCATAAATCTGAAGAAAGCAAAATGCTTTGCTAAAATTTGTTCTGCATAAGTATAACAAAAGTACCCTCTGGAAATGCTTTTTGCAGGATCATAGAGAGAAGGAGTATGAAGCCATTCTCTTTGTTAAAGAGCAAACTGATTTTCAGAGGCTGTGTTTTAGGCTTAAAGCGGCAGTTCAGAGATAAGACGGCCCTTTAATTTTGTTTTCAATGTAAGAGTTTCCCAGAACTCTGTAAGACACATGTCCTAAACATGTATCCACACACTGGTTAAAGCCTTTGCTCTGTTTCCACTCTGTACCAACACTTGCATGGAGTAGCTTAATTAAAAAACCCAAAAAAAACCCCAAACCAAACCAAAAATTCTAACAAAGTCCACTTGATAACTTAGTAGAAGGCTGTATTTTAGCAATGACTGCAAGCAGGGCAGAATAGAATCAGCTACTGGCTAGCCCACGGGTGGGCTGCACTTGGATTAAACAAAGGTCAGAATATGATAGCAAGCCTTGTAGTCAAGGAGAGGTGCCTGCATCAGAAGGATGAGCTGAGACCCATACTTGAATTGGCACCAATCACAAGCGGCTGCAATTCCTTTTTAAAACCAATCTGAAGCAGACTTCACAATGTTTTGCCATCACAGGCAGAGAGCACAGGCTGGGGTTTGATCCTGCTCTCTTCGGGTAGGACGGTGATGCCTATCCTGGGAGCACTGCACCATCACACCTCTCTGCTGTTCGGCACCCTTTTGTCCTTCCCACACCAAAAGTCGGTTGTGCCACATTTCTTCCCTCCTCCCCACCAAGACAGAAACAAAGGGAGTCTCTAATGGCTGAAGACCGAGGGATCTGGGGCTTGGTTTATTACATGCTTAACAGAGCACTGAATTACTGGTGGTTATTGCCTAGTTTAACTGCTTTCCCTAAAAGAGAAACATGAGCAAACAAGCATGTGTCATGAAAAAGCCCCTACTCAGGCAGGAGCCGACAAGAGAAAAAGCATCCAGGGTTTATGACTGTTTATTACCAGTTTTGCATTCAGGCACCAGCTGAAGTTACAGCAAAGACTAATGCAAAGAAATCCCCACCTTGTCCACCACCTCCTTAGGGGGCTTGTCTAGCCCTGGATTTACCTCCTGAGGTTAGCACACACCAAGTACCCGAGGCTTTAAACAATACCAATTTAGCATGTGTCAAGGGCAGCATGCCTTGTCTAGACAGAGACTTTCAATGCACTTTGGTTAGCATATCCAAATCTCACATCTTCAATCCTAGTGGAGACAGAAGCCCTGAGAGAGGGCAGAGAGCATCCCCTCAGAGCTCCTCTGACTGCTAGGGAACACCCGAACTTCAGAAAACGGCACCACCCTTTTCTCTGAAAGACCAGGGTAAAAAAAATACCCCACTGGAGCAGAAGACTGATCTGCAAGCAGCGGTAACCTGAAGCTTGGGCGCACACGTTCCCAATGACCAATAATGAGGAGGTTTAACCGAGAAGCAAGAGGGAGGAGAAAAGCAAACAGGCTCTCTCACTCCCATCTACCTACTCATCTGTTTTTTCATGAAACTTGTAAGGATTTCAGACCCACAACCCAAATCAAAACACAGCTGAAGTCAGCTCTGAGGTCAAAAAAGTGTTGAGGACAGAATGAAATGGACAAAGCTTCATTTCTTCAGAAACCCAGGGCAAAAAGAGACCACAAAAAAAAAAGATCTAAAGAAGGTACAGAATGCATGTGGAGCAACACATTAATGTAAAAACAAATATACCTCATTCATCCTGGCACAACTACAGCCAACATATCAGATGTCATGTGGATTTAACCATATCCTTTCTATTTGTTTGTTACTTTTAGACAAAAAAAAAAGAAAAGAAAAGAAGCCTCAGATAAGCCTAGAGGAAGAAATGCAAAAGATGATGAGTACAGAGTTTAGAGGAAGGGAGACCAGCAGGAGGAATTCATCCACATCAGATGAGTATAAAGGAAGACAGCAAGGACAAAACAAACCACACAAAGGGAGAGAAACCTGCCACCACTAAGAAAAAGAGCAAAATTAAAAAATTCATTATACAAGAAAAAATTAAAGAATAAGTCAAAGAAGTTAAGGACCTGAGGCACTTCCGAAAAGTGTTATTTCTAGAAAGAATACTTCTTTCTTTCAAGTCTGACAAGTGAACATTGTCTCAAACCAAAAATGTGCCAGCCTTTGCCCACATGGCTCTAACCACAAGCTCCAGAGCCAGGCTGACACTCAGTTTAGTTCCTCTGACTTCAGCAGACAGAGTCTGTTCCTGGAGAGTCAAAGTACTTCTAGCTTTACAAAAAAAATCTAAGCTAAACCAATATACACCTCAATTCTGCAGAGGGATTGCTTCTATCAGGCTCTTATCCCACCACACTACTTTATTTCTCAAATGACATTTACATCTCCTAAACTATGAGCATACAGGCGGTTTCATAATCTGTTAAGGTTTGCATTCCTGCTGGCCTAAGACAGCAAAGATGTTCAAGACATTTCCCTCAAAACATTCAAACCAGGAAATCCCATATTTGTTGAAGAGAAGTTTGGCTTGGGTGCTCACAAGACTTTCTGCCGTCACGCAGAACCGTTCCCGAAACGAGGTGGTTTTGCTGACGGCTGTGATTCAGACGCAAGTCCCTAGTCATTTCAGCATGTTGTTTTTATCATCTCTCAAAGCTGGCCATGGTCACTATTAAAAGAAACCCACAGAATCCAGCACAACAGAGGCAAACTCATTCTCTGCCTTGCAAAGAAACTGAGGACTGAGCATTTTTGGAACAACCCCATCTGCGTCTCGGAAAGAGCAGCATCTCAAGGTCAGGCTATAAACACATCTCTCTGGGAAACACTCTGTACTGCTGCTGGGTGCACAATCTGCACAGGAGAAAAAGGAATGGCCTTTGAAGATGGACAAGCTATTAAAATTTTACTAGGTGAAATGTTTACTGAAATAAATCTAGTCTTTTCCACTCTGGGTTATTATCATAACACATATGGTAACTGACACACAATTAATGGAGCTTTAAACCAAGAGCTCTTACAAGGAAAACACAACCCAAACTTTTCAGCTAACCTTGACGAAAAGACAGGTTTTGGTAAATCTCAAAAACACAAGTGGCTTTGTGATATTCCCCGTTTATTGGGCACCTCTCATTCTCACAAAGAAGCACCATCTCTGAGGAGAGGAGGTGACAAGAGGCACAGCCAAGTCAGCAGCATCCACCACCACTGACAAAGACCTGCAAGCAGTCAAGGCTCAGCAGACACAACTACCACCACAGAGGTACTGTACCACCCAACATCCTCTTCAGAGGGTTTTCATCTACATGTGCCATTTCACAACAGCCAACAGATGCGACAACAGCACCCACAAGAAGAATTCTTAAAGAAGAAAGAAGAGGATTTGGGATTCTTCCCCTTAAGAAGAATCTCCTCTTTTCCTAAGCATAGCAATCCTACAGGGTGAACAGATTTTAGCAGTAACAAAACACTTTAATACCCAAGCCTAATGGCTTTGTTTCCAAACTCACAAGGATCTACAAACTACTTTGAAGCCATCTTTATAGATTTGAAATGCTGTTCACATTTTCTTTTCCCATCTTCTCCAATCTGAGTTATACAGAAAGATTAAAACCTACATTATGGTGCTACTTGGTCAACAGATTCTCCAGCAATTCCAGGTATCTCCAAGACCCAGTGCTTTCAGCACAGCTCTGTGTCATGTAAGGCGGCAGGATCCCTCTCCCTGCAGGAATAAAGCAACCAGATACCACCCAAGGTGTTCCATCTGTCTGCCTAACCTCCTCTTCTCCTTTCTGCAATAGGAAATCCTTCCGGTGGGGAGCACAAAAAAACCCTTCCCCTTTCCCATACAGCCCAGTGCAACCACAGCATATGTATACAAAACATACTTTCTTACAATACCAGCACGTGGTGACTACACACTCAGTTTAGCAAAGAGCTTAGAGGTGCAGAGCAGCAGCAGATGAGGACACTCCAAAGCCAGCCCTGATCACAGCAAGGACTTGATCTGTGACCAGAGTGGCAGTGTCAATGACAGTGGTTTCGTTGCCCATTTTTCTCATCCTTTCCCAAAGACCAGCACAAGCACTGCCACAATACTTGGTCCATGAGGAGGCACCTCCAAACTCAGCAGTTAGCCCAAAAGAAGTCTTCTCAATAACGAATATATCTTTATTGCTGAAGAAGAAACCAGAGCACTCTTCCATTACCTCAGAGGAAACCTAAGGAAAGGTAGCATTACTCAGAACTGATTTAGTGCCTCAAGCCATTTGGAAGACCATAAAGCCACTGACATACAAGACAAGCAACTCATTCACAAGGGCTCTTTGATCTTAAACACAAATAAAATTAGGTCAATATTAAAGATTTTCATTCCTTGCCATATAAGATTGCAAAAAGGCTAAGAAAAGCTATTCCCATTCCTTCTTTTAACACTCAAGTTATTTAGCAAGTAACATTTGTTTCACATGACTTGAAACATTTTCTCCATATTCACTTGTCATAGCCCCAGAACTTAACTCTTGGTGAAAACGCACAGGGGAAGCTGCATAAAGTGTTCTCCCCAAGGACAAGTCGGATCAGAGAACTTCAGTGTGTTCTACACGAGGGAAAAGAAGTGCAAAGTGCACCTTTCACAACACTCAGATAAAAAACAAAAAAAGAAAAACCAATAAAAAGAAAAAAAGATTTTCATTTATTTGTTATTCAAAGCATTCCAGTGATTTTTAAGAGATGAACAGGAGAAAGCCTGCGCTGTCACTATTAATAGGCTGACATTCTTTCTTCCCCCGCAAGACCACACCAGAAACACAGGCGAAGGCGACAACTTAAGGGAGCCTGGAGTCATGCCAGCTCTGCCAAACCCCAACTCTGCGGCACAGGGACTCCTCCAAGCAGACCTTGGGACAAGCTCTCACATCCCAGACTCCCCCACAGCTCTCAATGATGCACCTTTTGTTCCTTCTGCGACAGTACATCATTAACTTCATCTGCTGAAATAGCAGCAGTTGACAGGATAATCTAAGGATATAGCATCACCTTGCATTTTTGATTTAACATGCTTAGCTGTGTTAGTGTACCTTTAAAATTTTATTTATTTGCTTTCTAAATCAACCAAGAGCTCTCATATGCAGCAGAAGGCCCTTGAAGCTATCACCTTAATGTGATATCTGCTCATAAATGTCAATATACCAATTTTAAAGGTATTAAAGCTGCTGTTTAGTCATCGTAAAATAACCTAATACCTTCCTCACCTCCGTTACAGACAGCAATACAGTTAAATGTGAGCAATTCAGTTCAGGCCTTTCTGCAAAAGACAGTTAAGCAGAAACCTCACCAACTGCAGGCCAGCACATAATTCCACCACAAATACAAGTAAAAAAAGCAGGGGTACCATGAGACTCGCTTTATGAGATCCACCCACCCAGTCACCCAAGGACATTTAGATCCTTTCTCTGGGCAGTTTTTAAGAGACCACGGGGTCAGCATGCAAAGTCTTCCCTCTCTTTGGCATAGGTAAGTATGAAAAATGATCCCAGCCAGTTCTAAGGGAAAAGAAGGGATCTCTTTTGATTAAAGCACATAACTACTCTGTGGTCAGAGGTTTAGACTGTACCTCTGTCACGTATTTCCTGGGTGGCTGGGAATAAATTACATCAGTTTCCCACTGTACTTCCCTCCCACCTCCTCACCCTGAAGTAAAGCACAGTGGATAACTTGAGTATCAGAGAAGCACATGAGAGTTCCACTTCCTTCTGTGTTTATACAGGAGATTACCATGCAACTGAAAGTTCAGTTTAACAAATGGTGTGGAATCTGAAACTTCAAGTACTTCAGGAATGTCCGCTGTAGCTGCCAAAGGAATATCCAGGATATTGTCTCAAAAAAACCCAAGCATTAATTAGAGAAAGGATACTTGGATTTACAACAGGTTGAGATTTAAACACAAAATTCACAACTAGATTGAATTCTACTAGCTGCACTTACAGACAGGAAGACGCAATACAACAACACAGGTGGGAAAAATAAATAAAAAACCTAACAGGTTTGATGGGAAAGGATACATTTCAGAGAAACACACATTTGAAAAAAAACTGTTTGAATGTCAGGCACTTAATTGCAACCTTTACAACCCTTATCAACATCATCAAAAAGCTAAAGCACCTCCATAATTCTCACCTTAAGAACAGTAACCTAGATTAAATGCGTTCTCTATAGATGTACATAATCTACCTGAACAAGAAAGACCCCAGTGCTTACTGCTGAAGCATAGAGAGGAGACACAAGGCACTGACTGCTTTTCACACTGATAGGTTTCTTTCTGCAAAACTTCTGGGGGATCTGATTGAGAAAAACTGTCTCATATAAGTTCCCATACTTCATATAAGAGTGCAGAGAATCCTAACTGAGAGCAAACACATTCACCTCTTGGTACATGCAAAAACAGGTCACTTACTTACGAGGTTTTTTTGAGAAAATGGATGTTTCCCTTCCATGATGGGCCAGTGGGGTTTTATATGTCACTCACTCTCATACATTCACTTACAAAGGCATCTTTACTCCTGCTATAAATCCCACAAAAAAACACAGGCTGCAAGAGCTGCAACATGCATGGTACAGAGTGGGTGGGGTCAACCTGTCCAATCTGAGACATTCTGAAGACATAAAACTGAGACATTCATCTGAAGTTCCCAGTTTAACTAACAGACAAAGACTCAGGTAAACAGCAATTTATCTCATCCTATGGTAGTTATCTCCAGAGGCCATTCCCTTGTCCTATTTCTTTCCACTGAGTCCAAGAGCACATAGCTCAGATCAGACAGCAAAAGGACAGCAAGCAGCCCACCTACTTAAGCACCTTCAAAAGTACCATCCAAGCCCACTGCACAAGAAACAACTACTGAGCACCAATATGTAAAAGCAGCTCTCACTACAAAATGCATTTTTCACCCACCGTGTCACCATAATATAACTGGATATACACAGCACTATCAGCTTTTTGGGAAGCACAAATGAAATTTAATTAGGGCTTCCAGTCAGCAAATACCTCATCATAATCTGCAAACTCTGCTGCACCAGTTCCCCCAAGAATTATTTTGATTATTGCAGTAGCACATGGTAGTGGAGTGCAGCTATGGGTTCACCAGCATCTTGATCTTCTTTATGTACTCCTATCTGTAAAGGTTTATAACTCAGTTACAAGTGTTCCCTCTCGACAACAGCCTTGTAAGGCGGGTATTAGCTGTGCTTCCTTTTAGGTTTTCTACTGATTTTCCTTTTGGAATCACAAAAATAAAGAAAAGCAATGAACTAAAATAATATTCGGGGGTCCCTGACTCTAAGATACCTAAACCCAAGCAGGGCATAGAATAGTTTACAATAACACATTAAGACCCACAGACCTTAAGCTTTTCTTTTCTGCGTTTGAAAACAAAACGACCCAACACCATGAGACAGCTCAAAGTTTAGGGAGCAAGCTTTGAGACAGGTTTGTTTTGAGCTTAGAGTTTAAATTAGAACCATGAACTCTTGTCCACTGTCATCCCCTACAGCTACTCTCTCAAAATCCTGGGAAGAAGCTCTTGAAACTGCCAGAGCTTAACTGAAATTGTCATATTTTTAAGACTTCAAGTAATTTTTAATAGTGCCAAATGCAAAAATCCCAGAGTATATCAGCTTTGAGGTAAACCAGTAAGAGCAAACTATTGCCTTGGTAGTCCTCAGGAAGTTAATAAAACAGATTTGATGCAACCGATTATTTTCAGCTGCCACCATTCTTTTACCTACCTAAGTAACACTCTCCCATTTCACCTCTGTCCTCTGGTGAAGTTGCCAGGTGCAGGAACTACAGCCAACAAGTCCATACCATGGACTGGTGTAACACAGGAAGATGGTAACCCAAATATTTACACATAAAACCAGCACAACTTTCAGAGCCCTAAAATATCCAGTGACGCCAAGGGAAACTCCATGGACAGACATACTGAAAAGAAAAGCCATTTTGGTGGATAATACATCACAGAGTGAGTAGTCAAAGACAAAGCAGAGGGGTGTCAGGGATGGACGTGTGGACCTGCATTTCCATGTGCAGAGTGGCACTAGAAGGAAAACCTTCGGAAGCAGGTACAGAGTGGTGCAGCACCACGCCTTCAAAGCTGCAAATCTACGGTGCCCAGAGGAATCTTTTAGGACTTTCTCGACCAGAGTGGTGAGAAGAGCACTAAGCAAGTGGACCTCACCAGCAGCCCCAGAGCCAGTGAGCTACTGGGGTGCTCAAGGCACGCAGGGAAGGAAGCAAACATCTGTGGCAGACCACCAACAGCCCCAGCAGCCACATCCTGACCACAGCCCACAGCAGACCTTCTCCAGGGGTAGCGCTACCTTGCTCCAGGAAGCAAGTGGCTACAGTTCATGCGGCTCGTTCAGCCACAGGCACAGAATCCTGAGCCACTGCAATCCCTGCACGGAGAGCAACTGATCAATGCGCCACGGGACAGCTCCAGAGGGAGGTGACAGAGACATACCAGATAAGCCCTATGATACCAGTATAACTGCATCCATGTTAGGAGTTTTACCACGTTAGCTGTTTTATTGCTAGACAGGCCAATCAGGACCTGTTGGCACTTGCAGTGTCCTATTTGTACAGTGATAATGACAGCCACAGTGCCAGAGCAACCTGGGGAGGTGCGGCTCTGGTAGGAAAGAAGCATTTTGCCAGGAGTGTGAGACAATCTCCCCCAAAAGACATCCCTTATTCTGGCACACGGTCACAACACAGCTAGGCAGGCTAAAGAGAGGTCTCCTCGGCCTGGACCATGCTGAAATCAGCACAAAAACCTGTGTCAATGAACATTCCCCTGGTGTGCATAAGCCCAAAGCCTGGCTGACTAGTGAACTGCCATGGCTAAAAGCTAACCTCTTTAATAATATATATCTTTTTAATATAAATTACATGTGCTAATATGTTTCTACTAACAACTAAGGTGTCCCTTACTTTTTCTTATATTAAGCACTTCCCTGACTCCACATTACTTTTTATTTCCCACAGCTATGAACAGTCCTCTAATTCATTCTCTATATTTAAGCCATATTCTCCTTCTTCATCTTCTGATTTCCTCTGTAAATTCACCTTCAGTAGACTGCTTCTCTCTGTACTGTCCTATTATCTCTTCCTAACTCCAAATCTTCCCATAGATTTCATCCTTCACTTGCAACTATGATGCAAGGTCAAGCAGGAGGCCATAGGAGAACCTTTGGGAGATATCAATACCCTTCATGCCCACACAATTGAGCTGCACAGGGCATTAGAGATAGGACTTAGTTGCACCAATTTCTAAGTAAAGTGGAGAGAAGCCTACCCCATCCATACCTCTGTCTGATCCTTATGTGCCTCAAAAGTGCAAATCCTTTGAAAAGGCGAGCATCTCCACTCCCCAGTCTCTGTGATTTCACCCTTCTTTAGTGGTGCTTTTCACAGATTTCTCAATCAGCAGCAAATTAAAACCAACGCCACTGAGGTCAAATTGTAATTATTCATTACACTCAGAACAGCAGATTTCGCTCTGCTGCTGGACGGCAAAGCCTGGGAGAGCAGGGGAGTGCTATGCCGGCAATACTATCAGGTCTCCAGTCAATATTTGCTTCTCTTTCAAAACGCTGCTGTCCTTTTTCTAACACTGAAATAGATACCACACAAGTTAGGACTAGAGGGCCCCGTGGCCACCTTGGAGGAGATCCATCAAGCCTTGCTTAGGACATGACAGCAGACCAGGAATGAGGCTTAGGTGGAGGCATCATGACCTTCAAAACAGCATATTGGCCATTCAGCAGCACTCCACAGCTTGTAATCGGTGTCATATTTTTTGTGCCTCTGTGAAAGTGTTTCACAACGCATCCAAGGCAGAAAATAATAATTTGGAAATAATACTGAGATGCAGTGTCAAAATCCGCAAGTCCTCTACAATCAAAGCTGCCTCAATGTTCCCAGGAGGTATGTACAGCTGTGGGGTTTTTCCTCCTCCTTCCCATAGCTGTCCGATTTTAGAGCCAACAGCATCTTTTCTTGAGCCTGTGCTAACCTGAGAAATAATCAGGGACCTATAATGTGACAAACATAAAGTATTCGATAAGAGAACTCTCGTGCTAAGCTATGTGATCTCCTCCCAAATCTAACTCTCGTTCAAGCAAGCTGAATTCTTTCCACCACTTTCTGTGGGCTGAGACCTAAAATAACGATGCAGATAAGGATCTTACTGTAACTTTGACTACAGTCAAGCTCACATTGTGCAAGTCAGTGCAACTGAGCTTAAATATCAACGTCATCCAAAGCCTGGTGGAGCCAGAGTGTACAGTCAGAAACGTAAAATGGAAAGAACAAAAATACCACTTTCCTCCAACAAAAACAGATCTCAGGAAGGTAGGTATACAACATACCAGCCTAAAATCACTCTTGCAACAGCAAGTACCACTTGAAAAGAAGATGACTAGAACGTAATGTGTATATACAAACACACGCTAGACCACATGAGAAAAGTTAGCTAGCATTCTAGTCCAAAAATTTATACTAAAAAAATGTATATGCTGAAGGCAAGGAAATGCAAAGGGTGAGGACCTCTTGTAAAGCTGCATTGCCTTTGGGGACGTTCCTCTACATCATTTCCTTGGGTGGGAGGTACAGACCTGCCACCATCACAGAGACCAAAAGAAAGATTTCTGCACACCATCAAGCCAAGGCTCTGGTGCTTAGAAGCCGACAACATGTCACCAAACTACATGACATTACTAGCAGAGAACAAAAATAAAGTAAGGAATGGAAGGCGTACATTCCTGGTTTTCTCCTTTCTTCACTATCCCAAAATGACTAAAAACCCCTACTCCAGACCTTACATATAAAGCTCACCTTCCTCATGCCTGGTGCAAGAAGAAGAGACCTTGATGGGGAAAACCATCCACCTATACAAGCCCAGGGAAACGACCCCTACCATTGCCAAGGGGGAGAGAGCCCACACACACAAAAAGCAAAGAGAGAGTACCAGATGATTTCAAGTGAAATTCTATCACACCAGTTGAAATATGTTCCTATAGAAAGATGAAAAAAAATTTCTAGGAGTCAGCACAAAACTCTGGGCTGGATCTTGTTACATCCATCACCTCAAAGCCCTGCACACACCCAAGTCCCAGAGTGCTCAGTCCTCTTCTAATTAGTTCAGAATAAGGAGTCCCTGCCCCAGGAGTCTGCAAAACCCCCACATTTTGCAAACAGACAGATGGACTGGGGGAGGAAGAACAAGAGGGACATGTGGTTACCCACAACTGGCACATTGCTTTCTTTTCTCTTTTTCTTTTTTTTTTTAATAAAAATAAATATCAGTAATCCCCACTGGCCACCTGCCTAGCTTTTGTATATTTAATTAAGAAGGATTTGGGTGATGGAGAACTGGTCAAAAGTTCAGCCAATTTAGGGGAGGATAGGAGAGTAAACATCTAGCTGCAGGACCCAAAAAAATGCCAATATTCCAGCCGCTGCCTAGTCCTTCACGATTTCTAAAACAGCAAGGCCTCACTTTGAAACACAATCCACAAAAAATCAGAGGAGGAAGGGAAGAAGTGCAATTCATACTTAAGAGAGCTAGTCTGGACCAGTTCCTGAAAGCCAGTGACCTCACTGATCCCCAGTACAGTTTGTCTTTATAGTGATAAGACTGGAATTGTATTCATGTTTAAGAAAATCATTTGAATCCACAATGATTTCCCTTTAGCAGTGAGAGAAACAAAGGAGAGAAGGAGGGGAAAAACACCCTTAACTGAGCTACTAGAAAATACCAAGAACTGTCCTATCTTCCTACCCCCTCAACGGAGTCACCTTGCAAGACAGAAAGTGCATTAAGACAAAAATAGGGTATCCTTAGCGTGGGAAAACATTCAGCCAAGTTTTAATTTACTTTTAAATCAGCATTTAAACGATCACATCTTACATCACTTCCTTTTACGAGCCAGCAGTTAGACAATACACATCATTTACATGCAGTTTTGGAAGGCTGCAACATAGATCAACAAAGAAGCCTTCACTATGAATTAACTATTACAAGGCTCTTAGAAAGTCACTCCAGCCTGCGTTGAGGGCAATTAGGAGTATCATCCCTAATTCTCATCTTTCTGGTGCACTCCTATTATGCCTCAGAACTCCCACAAATACATCCTTCTCCCAAGTCATTGCTGCCACAAGAGAATTACGATGCCTGTGTGTGAGATGTAACAGCACACTCACAATGGTTAAAGTGTTAGATGTCTTTAAAAACAGACGCATACACAAGAAAAGAGAAAGTGACTGAGCAAGTTAACATAGCTCAGTCTCAATAGCAAAATTACAAAGTTTTATGCCTCTATGAATGATCAGATGGTAGAGATTTTAAAATTTCAAAAGTATTAACCAATTGCCTTTAGGTCACAGGTAATTTCTGCATTAAAAAAAACCAAAATACCAAAAACCAGAAGGGAAGCAAACACCCAGTTGAGACAAATTTCAGGAGTGTTCTCATTTGGTGCAAGCCAAACTTCATATTAAGCTTACTGCTGGATGTGAAAAACTAAAATCCAACCGCAGCAATGCTAAAAATGCTTCTCCCACTACTTGCAAAAGATCAGGAAAAAGCCCTTAAGGCAGCCGATCACTTGGTGAGCTGGCTACAAGTTCCAGTTACACGGAAGCGCGACCGGGCTGACTCAAGAGGGAGGGAAGGAGAGGGGCAGCACACCCATGCTCCGTCCCGGCCGCACCACGAGCCAGCGGCAGGCACAGAAGGCCCCAGCCCGGCTCGCCGCACGGTCCGTGCCGATCGCGGCGGCGCGGCCCTGCCCGGCGGGGGCNGTTCTGTGGCCGGTCCCTCCCGCCTCGGCTCGGAGGGAACGCTGCCGCCTGCACTTGGCAGCGTTTAACCATTTGTTTTCTCACTAATCTAAGTGGTGCAACTTCCACGCCATCGTTCTCGGGTTTCGAACCAACTACGAAAGGGAAAACAACTCTCATTCCCCGAGACTTCCAAGGCGCAGTAGAGAAGCTCTGCTTGGCCCCAGGACGAATGAGCCAACCCCCGCTGCCCCTTCCCCCGTGCTGGGCAAAAGCTCCCCCAAAACACCCTTTTCTTTTAGCTACCCAGGGCTGGGGAACCTCCTTTTTTTTTTTTCCCCCCATTAATTCACCACTGTGTAACAAGCTGCTCTTGACACACAAGGCTGCTTCACACAGGAGAGGTGTAAGCAAGGTTATGAAGGTGAAAATAATATAAACTCTATAGACTTTACAATCATAGAATCACAAAACTGTTTGGGTTGAAAGTGATCTTAAAGATCATCTAGTTCTAACCCCTTTGTCACAGGCAGAGACACTTCCCACTAGACCAGGTTGCACAAAGCCCCATCCAACCTAGCCTTGAACACTTGCAGGGATGGGGCATCCACAAGTTCTCTGGGCAACTTGTCCCTGTGCCTCACCACCCCTCACAGCAAAGGGTTTCTTCCCAATATCTAATCTAAACCTACTGTCAGCTTAAAGCCATTACCCCAATTCGAGCACAGCACCATAAAACTTAGTATTTTTAATACCTCACCACTGAGGTCCCAGGCCCACAGTAACACTCAACCTAAGCCAACCCATTTAATGCATAAAATGCGGGAGTTACTCCACTTGCATTTAGGTGCCAAACATCCAAGGGCTGCCCTCACATTTCCTACGTGTATAAAAATCTATACACCTACATATAGCTAAATAAATAGCTAAGGTAGAACTAGCTACAGAAATATCACTAGCCAGATAGATGAGCTATTTCCAGCTAGCTCAGCTAAGGCAAAGAGCAGAAAAAACAGGACTATTTTCTGCTTTTCAACAGGTTGGCGCAGTCCCCTTCCCACCGCTGCTGGAAAGCAGACTCCCCAGGCAGGCAAACGACCTTCGGCATCATCGGCGGATGTATGAGCTAGACAAAGAGATAACGTCATGCCCTCTCCCGCTCCCTCCGTGTCCTCCCCGCAGTGGCAGGTAGCCAGCCAATCCCGCTCCCGGGTGACATCATCGCTGATGCCTATACACGAATGTGGAAGTACATCAAACTACATCTCGGAGCTCGGCTCCTCAAAAGCAACCTACACCCCACCCCCCCAGTCCCTTGGGATGACAGACCGCTTAGAAGGGAAATAAAACCGTCCAGGAAGAGGGATTTCAAGAGGTGGTTGCTGGGTAGGAGGAAAGCAGAAGGCAACAAGCAAACACAGCATAAACACGTTTTTCCCTCGGTTATGCAGTTCCTATGAAAGCCCTCAAAACACACACATACAGTCTCATCTTTGGGTGTCCCTGGAGCATTTTTCCTAGCAAAGAAAGTGGCCAAGCCAAGTTAAATACTATTGCAACAACTTCTTTTCTCTTTTTCTTTTTTTTTTTTACATAACTTCATCAGTTTAAAAAGAAAGATGTTCATCATAGTAAGGAAGTTTTTTAGTTTGGTTTTATTTGTTTACATACAGCCCTTTTAGGTGTCCATATTATCAGTGTATGTACACAGATGTGGACAAATGCCTAAGAAGAAGCAGTGCCAACCCAAACTTAAACATCTGTCAATCCATTACTGTCTAGCAGGCTCTATAGCAAGCAGGGAGACTGCCCCATTATCACAGTGACATCAATGCCCTTAGACATCAGGTGTTCATTCAACTCTTCCAAGACAATAAATGCACGTGCTCAGTTTCATTTCTAACGCTAACTATTCTGGGAGAGCTCTACCTTACTTAAGGAATACAAAATTTAAAATTTCTATTGTCAAGACTGTTAAACTAAGGAGAACTTTGCTCATTAACTCAAAAGCATTAACAAGTACACTGAGGAACAATGCATTAAATTGCAATAATTAACAGGAGAGTTTCAAGTCACACATTCACACCCTATTAATTTTTTTTTAATAAGAGTTCAGATGATGCAAGCTCTGGGAACAAATGGATTACAGAAAAAAAAAATGTGTCCTTTCAAATGGCAGAAAAAAATTAAATGGTTGAGGTTGTGTCAAAGTGCAGCTTTTTACTCATCTTCCCCCTCTCCTGTTGCCTTTTGAGTCACATCGTTTTTTCCAGCTTTATACCAAAAGCAGTAGCCTGGCTATTCCAGCTCAAGTCTTAAAAAGCAACTCGTACACTGCGCAGGCAGACTAATTCTCCATCAGGAAGGCTGAGGTTCACGCCCTCAAAACAAACTGACATGTGTTTCATTTGCAGAAGAGGCACCAAAGCACTTTATTTAGTTACTGGAGCTGCAAGCAGCAGTATCTTGCCATCAGGGAAACTCACCAATTACACTCCCTTGTTTATAAGCAAAAAAAAACCAAAACAAAACAACAAAAAAGCAACCAAAAAACCAAACAAGCAGCTAAGCATCTTCATCTCTCTCCAAATGCATCTTGCATTTCTACAGTTTAAGGCTAGAGCCTTCAGTCTTTAGCCAAGTATTAAGTCTGTGCGAATAATTAGTCATCCTGGTAGCTAGCACTCACTGCAAAGTCATGCAAGCTCAAGATTTGTTTGTTCCACTGACTGCACACTAAAGCGGAAAAAAAGAAAAAAAGAAAAAAGTAGGCTAGTTTCACACCCACATGGGCACTCTCTGATTTCTATTTTTTAAAGTCATACACTTGTCAAACAGGTTATTCTGGGAATTCTGATTTTCACAAAATAAGCTTCTCTGCTTCGGTCACTTATTATTGTCACTCTGCACCTCTCATCTCTGCACAGCCCATCGGATGCACTCGCCCCCAACTCCATAGCTTCAACACTCTGAAGGTTTTCCAACAAGGAAACCGGGTGACAATTTTAATTAAGGCCAATGTCTTTGTCTAAAGTCACTGCAGCAGCAGCAGCAACTTCCATAAGGATTTCCAGCAGCAAAGCTGAATAAGCCTGTGGACATGTTTGCATAACCCAGCCAGACTCTGACAGCGTCCACTTGGTTTGGTCATTTCTCTGGAGGGAGCACAGAGAGGAATAAGGACAATAAAGGCGCATTTCATCATTTCAGGATGGGTACTTGGGAGAGTAATTTGTACCCATCTGAAAAAGCAGAAGCTAAGAGCCTGACAAACTTGACAAGGCCAGCAACAATGACAAGGGCAACACTTCCACCAACCCTCACTGTTCCGGTTGCCAGTGCGGGTGGCTCCCCTTCGGCCGTGTGCTCAGCCCGGTGCAGGCACCGGGTACCCTCTGCAAAATCGGCAACAATAAAAGGAGAAGAAATTCTGACACAAACCTTGTAGACTTGCCCGTACGTGCCATTGCCAACCACTTCCACCAGTTCAAAAATCCCAGCGGGGTCCTAGGGCGAGGAAGGGGCAGAGGGGGCGGGGGAGGAAGGGGGAGAAGAGAAGCGGGGTTACATTTTTGTTCAGGCGATGGCTGCTGGCAGAGCCCAGCCAGCGAACCCGGCTGCTGGCGGCGTGCAGCTGTTGCGCCCTGTTTTTCCACGCACATGCCAATACATGCAAACAAAGGAAAAGCAGCCTAGG
>VZTF01002826.1:3054714-3129418 GCA_013397755.1 Cnemophilus loriae | reverse complement strand
GGCTGCGGTGACCGGCCCACGCTTTCGCTGCCCCGCGCCCAGGGCAAGGACGGGGCCGTGCGGCCCCCGCCGCGCCTCTGCGGGACAGCGCGGTCAGTGTCGGGCTGTCACGGCTGGCATTCACGGTGGAGTGGGGATATTTTCTCTTCCCATCCCCGGTGAGATGACCAGCAAAATGACACAGTTCCCCCCTGCCTCGAGACCCCAGGCCCTCAGGAAAAACATTCATGTCCCATTAAGAGATCTCTGTAGAAAGAGAGCCAAATCCTGGCCCACAGAACCAGACCAATCTCTCATATTTTAACACATCATTTACTGACAGACAGGGCTATCTCAGGCCCCGTTCCAGCCCAAAAGAATCCTCCAGCAGAATTTGAATCGTGGAAAAATCTCATTAACCTCACTTGAGCAAGACACATCAGGCAGTTGCACACAGGTGTAAACCTTGGCGGGATTTGTTTCTCATTGAAGTGCTTTATCACGCTGATATGGCAAAAGTGTTACCTGCTTGCAAGAAGTCGAGTTATGTTTCCTGTGGGAACCAGGGTTTTCCTCTCTCTTCTAATTTAACCACAAAATTACATATACATAGCTATAAGTATCACAGAAACATACTTTTGAAACAAAGCAAACCTGTTGAGCAGAAAATGTAAGGATAAATTATCATAACAGTTTAATGGCCTACTTCATTTTCACTCTAAGTGTAGATACAAAGAAAGGAAACTACAGCCTAGACCAGGAAACCTTTTTCTCTATATAGGAACCTATAGTTGGAAAAAGGCAAATAATTTCAAATGGATTCAGTGCTGTGTCTGCCTGAGTGCATGCACAGGAGTAAGGTCAAGTCTAGAGATGCAGTAGGTTTTGAAAAGTGGATTTCCACCAAGATTTATTATCGGCCTGGTTTGCATTACATGGCTTATTTAACTGAGCCTTTTTATGTGTAAGAGAAGCCTTGGTAGGTCAGACCCATTGCTGGTCTGTCCCAGCGTCTACCTCCAGATGTAGCCAGTAGTAAATGCTGAGAGTAGATCACAGGGATACTTTAACCATCCAGTAATACTTCCCTGGTGTATCTTACCAGCTCTCTACAGCTCAGGGAGTTCTTTAGCAGCATTTGGTGTCACTGCATTTCATATTTTTTTGATTATATTTTCCTTCCATTAGATTGCCTGTTTACTTTGTGGATTCATACATGCTTCTGGCTCTCACAGTGTCCTCTGGCAGGGAATTCCAAAGCTGAGCTAGCATGTTAAGTGAAGACCACCTTTGTTCATTGGCTTTGAACCAATATGTGCTAGATTGAAAAAAAACCCCTGCTGGTTCTTGTTTTGGGAGAGACACCAATAATTTCCTATTAATTTTCTTCATTATTTTCATTTTTTATAGACTTCTGCTGTGTTTTCCCCTCAGTTTTTGCCAGCTAGCAAATTCTGGTCTTTTTAGTGATACCGTGAACAGAACTCATTCCATATTTGCCCTTCATTGAACCATTTCTGCTTCTAATGCCTTCCTTTTTGAGATGGGTAAGTGGATTTTCATATCATGTTTGTGCTGGGTTCCCCATGCAGCATCATAGTGATGTTCTCATTTCTAGTCCCCTCCTGATTCTTCCTTTCTTCACTGTTGTTGAGTATGAATATGACATTTCTGTGGAACATGTCTATTATAGCTCCAGAACCCCCTTCTGTAATGTTAATACTACCTCAGAGACTGTTGCTGTGTGTTTCTGGATGCTGAAAGATTTTCAAGCCCAAACTCTGAACTATGAGTTTTCCAAACCTGGTATATAACAACTTTCTTGTGCCTCTAAAAAGTACGGCCCAGGTTTTTTAGAGCTGAGGATCTGAGCCCAAATACACATTTTCACCATTCACATTTTCACCAACACACATCTTCACCACACATCTGATGTGGCGCCACCGCAGTGTCCCCTCTCTGCTTCGAGCTTTTGTTTTATTACAGTGAGTTCAGTTCTTTGGTGTGTTTTAGTATTATACTAAAGACTGCTAAAGTGCTAGCAACGAGATTGTGAATCCTTGAAAAGTAAGGCATCCCCTAACTTTAGGGAAAAAATAGTTTTCATAAAGCAGTAAGTGCCACAAGAGAGCTTCCTGCTAGCTCCCAGGGTGAAGCACCACAACACCTCACCTTCCTTTTCCTTCCTACGGAAGTGGAGGGATGAAAGGCTTGCATTCTTGAGGAAGAAGCCTCTTTGGCTGCGGCCAAAACCACTCTGTTCACATGTTTGTCATGCTCTTCACCAGCTCAATGTACTTACCCAGTTTGAAAGTCTAAAGGTTAAAAGACCAAAACTAAAACCACTGGAAAGAAGATGGGTTTTGCCCAGATGGCTTAACTCTTCCTCATAGTGAAACCAGCAATCCTGAAGAAGACGGAGTGAGACAGCCATCAAAAATCATAATGAAGACTAAATGCAAGGAAAGGCATTTTCACCCCTGTGGATGGTCACCCCACAGAGCACACATGGTGTTTCTAATGACAAACTTCAGTAGAAGCATCAAAAAATCTGAGTCCATCCATTTGGGAACAAATCAGGAGAAAGCTGGGGCCTGTGTGCTGCTTTCCACCACCCTCAGACACAGTTACACCCATTCCTGTTCACTGTGCTCATAGCAGTGAAGGGAACAGAGGAGTTGTAGCTCCCTAAGCAGTTTCAGCATCCCTGAAAGAGGGGTCCTGAGCCTCCCTTTCTCTTGCCATTTATTCCTGTTGAATGGCACCTTATCCCTTGTGTGGGTATAAGCATTCCTACAGCTGTGTAGTGAGCCAGGACTCATAGCAAAGCCAGCCCACAAAAGGAAAAGAACTTTTAATGTTACTATTGATCAGTTCCCTGGGCTAGTTCATCACATGCCTCCTTGAGCAGTTGTGTTAACAAAAGGGAAGCAGAGGGGTCAGAAACTAAGTGGAGGGCAGGAAGTGTAACCATAGCATTGCCTCTTGGTTGTGGCTGTGGCTTAAGCCAATTTCAACTCTCGGTGGACCCATAGGGGTAGAGAAACTTCCTTCCTTACTGGAAGAGACACTGTGGGAGTAATGGGAACCCAGCATTTATGTTGTAGCCACAAAATAAATTCCTTGCCCTCTATTTTTTTTCCAGTTCTTTGAAATTGTCTTTGTTCTATAATTTTCCGCTTTTAATGTGCTGGGGCCCTAATCACTGACCAGAGATGCAGAGGTCATCAACTGCACTAACTTTTTATGAGCTTAATCATCAACAGTATTCGAGTAGATGAGTAAAGAGACAGGAAGTTCTGAATTTTCATTTTGTTCTACTACTGATTCATCCCGTAGCCTTGGGGCATCTCATTTCCTGCTTCCACTCCTGTTCTCTATGTGGAAAATGGGAGTGATTTTTACCTCCTTTATAGTGTGAAGCATTAGACATGTGCCCTGTCATACTCTAGGGAGATGGTTCTCTCCTTGGCTGAAAAAATCCCTGAGGGAGGCTCAAGCTAGGGTGATAAGTAGCAGAGGACAGGGTAGTGAGTGGGGCTGAGTGAAGCTTTGCATAGTCCAGCTCTCATGCTGCAAGTGAGATCCCAATAGCAGAGGAGGGTGGGGAGGCTGTTCTCCTCGTGCTACTTATTACAACACATACTGGGAGCAGATCAGTTACAGAGGGATGCCGCACAATCAGCCTCCCTCCAGCTTATGCTCCTCTCCTCCTCTGCTGGTTCCACTACCCCTATCTCACACCTCCATGTGAGAGCTGCTCTGCGTGATCACTGCCGGCACAAGCAGGTTCTTTCATGCTGCATCCTAATGTCATATGGGGTGGACATGTTCCTGCAGCTCTGGTTGCCCAGTTGCGCACACAGTGCTGCTGGTGACATCGTGCTGCTGGTGACATCCTGCTGCTTCCCGCTTCTTAGGATACTGCACTGCCTCCCAGACTGATGGGTTTCCCTCATTCCAGCACACAGACAAGGCTCAGGCATGTAGCTGGACCCAAGCTTGGGGAAGCACATGTAGATGTTGATGTAGGTGACACGAAGGTGCACAGGGCCAAAAAGGTGCAGCTTTCCACCCACTGTACTCTTTGAGGCTATCACTGCCCACCCCCTGGCTGGCTTCCTCTGTTAGCATTTTGGGGACTGGATTGAAAGGACTCCTGAAACACAGGGGCTGCCTAAATATTGCAATCCTGCTAGCGCAGGAAGAGTGGCAAAGTGAGTCACAGCCCTTTCCACAGCTGCTTGGTACCATGCGGGAAGGCACAGTACTGTCAGCACTGTCAGCACTTTGGAGGTGCCCACCTTTCTCCATCCCCTGCCAGGCTCCACATCTGTGCTGTTTTTTCAGCTGTGCTAGTACAGCTTCCCCGTAGTGTGGTTAGGTAGCTAGGCTGATCTTAGCAAAAAAAAATACACCATCTTTATTTTTTTGCAAGCTTTGCTTTACCTCTCATTAACACCCTGCTTCAAATGAGTGGTGGGTAGTTATGTGAGAGCGGGAATTTCTCAAGTTGTTATTGCACAGACATCTAGGTACCATGAAACCATGTCCTAAAAGTCATTTAGGGAAGAGTTACCTCAAATGGCACTGCAGTATAGCCTAAGGGGAAATGTTAACCTTAGTCCTGTAATAATTAATATCACACGTGTGCAGCAGTTCTAACTTAATCCAGATCACAAATGAACATATGACAGTGTTCTTATGAAAATAACATAATACAACGTTTATATAATTTTTTATGCTGGTTGTGATGAAGAAAGATGGTACCTAGTCCATCTGGATTCACAGGACATGAGAAGCTGATGTCTGAAATGGTATGAGGTTTGCCATGCTTCCAGAGAAATATGTGAACAAATCCAAACCAGCAAAGCAAAGTTCAGAAATTTGCATCACTGAGCTGGGGCATTTTGAATCTGAGTCTGAACATGCCCACACAGGATTTGCATCCATGGAGCCATAGCCTCTGCAAGGAGACTGCTTTTGCACAGAAGAAAGGGTGATTTCATGTTGCCACAGTCTTTTGCTGACTCCACATCCCTAATTGATCTACCCAGACTGAACTCACAGTATGGTCCAGAATCTTGCACTTCATATCAGGCTGTTGTCAGTCCTGCAGCTAGACTTAAACCAGGCAACAATGCACAAACCTGGCATAAAAAATACTGTTGCATGCTTGGGCTAATTGAGAAGATCCCATGTATAGTTTTGTACGCTGCCCATGCTGTGGAGTTTTAACAAGATAGCTGTTTCTGGGTCTGCTATCTGTCACATAAAGCACACAATTACTGAGTGTGACTGGCTGTCACAGGCTATCTCTGCTTGTAGCTAAGCTGGCTTGTAGCTATCTTCCCATGACCCAAGTGTGACACTTATTTCACCTCTTATACAGGGCCCTGAGCCATATCTGTAGTGGCTATGAGCAAACTCTTTTCCTTCCCATCTGAGTCAGAACTCCTCAGGGAGTTTTGCCTCTCCTCACATTTGTCTTGATGTGCTTTATCTCACCCGAGGGCACCTGGGGATGCTCACCCAGAGTTTCTAGGATCTGCGTCTTCAGGAAACTTATGCCACATTTGTGCCCTGGAATAAGAAAAGTTGCTTTGCCAACATGATGGTGGCTGTGGCTGTGCAGGCATTTACAGGCAGTGCTTGTGCAAGGATCTCCCAAGCCTTCCCCACAAAGCACATGGGCATGTATCCTGTGCTGTTCCTTCTGCTTTTTGGCTCCTGTCACTGCATTGTCCTTACAAGAGCCATGTGTTCAAACAGATAATTATTGGAAATAACACCTGTTTTCGGATTTTATTTTGTTTTATCCAGCTCCATTGTGTCCACAGTGTGGTGAAAGCAGAAAGGCAGTGAGTGTGGAAGTGGTTGTGTTGTTCTTTCAGAGCCCTCCAGCTTATGTAAACAGAGTTCAAGTTGAGTCTGCAAGCCTGCCAGGCTCGTGAGCAGGTCAGTGGGGATTGCTTTTCAAGAACTTGGGCCTCGTTTTGGCATGACCCTGAACAGAGTCTTGATGTGCCATATAATGAGTCAGAAATGCCATGACAATATGATGCAAATCACTGAGCCTTTATGAACCTATTCTGTCAAATCAAATGTGTTCAAAAAATTCTGAGGGAGTTATTTTATCACAGAACATCTAATGGAGAAGATACCGAAATCAGCTTAAACTTGGTAAAAAGGGCATAAAGCTAGCACAGAAATATTTCTCTATACTTGGGCTGACTGAGTGGAAAGATGACGTTGTGTGTCTGCATCTGATGCAGAGCAAGCTGATCCAAAAAAGTTCACAGATCTGATAATAACCAACCTTTAGCATGACCTGAGCTAGTACAGAACTCATCGTGTCTTCAGAATGAAGCCAATGCACTTCTGCGAACAGTGGGCTTCTGCAAGAAATCTGTGGGAGCATAAATTGCTGCCGTGCCCCTGGTCTGAGAACAGCTGTCTTTAATTCTGAAATTCATCCCCATGTTGAACGTCATGCATTGTGCGAGCTCCCTGTGAATTCATAAATCTTTGAGAACTGTGACTTAAGTGAGGTAAATTATAGAAGTTGAAATTAAAGTGTAGAGCATGTATTTTAAACAAACATTAAAGCTACTGAAGTCTGCCCTTTGAAAGCTTTCTTCTTCGGTTTCCAAGTCACTTTTATTTGAATGTTGAAAGGGATTTTCCTTTTGTGTTATATTTTACGAGTAGAGTTGTGTTTTGAAAGTAACTTTAAAATGAAGAGTGAATTAGCACAAAAATGCAATAGAAAGGGAAAAAAAAAAGCTTAGGTGAGAATTAACTGTCCTATCAAATCAAAAATTAAAAGCCTAGTGCTGTTGAAGGAAATTTAGAACCACATAACAATTTCCACAATTAATACACAGGCTTAATTGGTTTGTTTCCCTTTCATTTTATGCAGCATGAGGTCCACAGAGGCCATAATTTCAGGAAACTCTGGCTTTGTCAGTGAAGCTAACTTAAAATGTTCCCTCTACTCCCTTCCCTGGTGTCCTGTACCTGGCTTCACACCTCCCCATGGGCAACTCCTGTTGCTGGAATAAAGATTTGCAGGGCTAAGCCTTGCATCAGCTGAAAAATAACACTCCCTAGAAAGAGTGAATCAGTTCTGATGCCTGGCAGTGGCATCACCAAGGCCATGACAGCAAAGAGGCACAGGTGAAATGACGAAATGTCATCGGCAACTTCCTAAGTTACCTCCAGCAGCAAAGCCAAGATCCCATGGGGCTGCTGCTGACATGTCAATAGAAATACCAAGGTAAGGTCCAAGGGAAGGGATAAAGCCTCTAGGCTGATACCACCTTAGAGTGTTGTCATGAGTTGACAACGTGGGTCTACAGAGAGCTGTTATCTCCAGATAAAACATTCACCTGTCCATTTAAAGAAGTGAGCACCTCCAGGATGAACCTTCAGGTTACTCTCATCATGAAACAAACAATGAAGTGGCACAGAGGAATGGTCTATTAGCAGTAACCATGAAGAAGTCATGGTTAGTTTGGAGGCTGAAGCCTGTGCTGAAGACATCTCAGGCTGGTCTGATGAATCCCTTGCAGTCAGGCAATGCTTTTTCATGCAATGCCAGTTTTTAAGATTTTCAGTGCAGTCGTGCACGCTTTGGAAACTATTTACCCATTTGACTAGCAAAGTGAAGTCAAGGGGACAGATATTTAACTGCTGTGAATTAGGGTAGCTCTGCTTCTGAAGCTGCATGGAAGCTCTGATGACCAACTTCTCCCATTTAAGACTGCTGTTCTTACTATACACAGTCATCATCAGAAACAAGGATGTTATTGATGTTGTTAGGCAGTGGTCAATAGGCAATTTGGCCTTGGCTCAAATAGCCATGAAATGGAAAAAGCAGGAAAATTTATACAAAGAAAAGAAAAACAACACATGATTTCCCAACAGCACTTTGAAAACTTTTTCTGCTGCTTTGATCATTGTTGTTCCCTCTTCTCACATGCCCAGCCTGGAGCCGTTATTTGAACTAGGTGTAAATACATGGGGAGAAATGGTGAGATGAAGGCATACACCACAGGAGGAAGTCCCAGTTCAGAAGACAGCTCAAGTACTAAAGGTGGTAGGATGGCATGCAAGTGTGCACTTCTGGATAAGGGGGTTCCTCCAGATCAGATCCTAAGTACTTGGCAAGAAGCTTTGCAGAGCTCCTCAGGACACTGCCAGATGTACTCAAACCCTGCCTGCAGCTCCGTGCCTGATCAAGTGCTTGACTTCCTCCAGGAAATAAAGTCTATCTTTACATTGATTTTGGGATCTGAAAGTCAGCTCACTGAGGATGAATGTAAGCTCACCAAAATAGTTTTCCCCTGCACATGAATTTTGACAAGGTTGGGGGTAAAAACCTCTGGAGCTGGACTGTTCTTGACCTACATGGAATGACACCACTGCAAGAAGAGGTGGAGATCATGCATCTCCACCGAGATGGACACCTGTGCAGCAAAGAAAAAAGGGCTCTGTCTTGTTGTTCATTCGGCTCAGCTGGAAGAAAAAATGTATTTTCATACTATTGGAAAGACAATACCAAATGAGTGAAGTTACTGAGTTTTAAATAAGGGCCACTAACCTTAGCAGCAGGTAGTTCAAGCATTTTGTTATAGTTAGTCACTTTCTTCTCACCACCAAAATAACATAGGACAGAAACACTTTATGATTTTTTGATGATGAAATTTTACACTGTCAAGGTGTAAAATTATATTTAAATATTAACCTTTTCCCTGCATGCCACAGCAGTTTCCAATGTGTTTGCATACTACATTTTACAGGATAACAGCTAGTATCTACACTTAATAACACTTAAATCTTACATAGTTGTCTGACATCTCTGAGCACTTCAGGAAAAAAACACATTATTGTCTTTATCAAAGTACTGAGAAATTTGAGGTCACAAGTTCTTTTATACCAGGAATGAATTTGGGATTTGAGGTACCTAATTTGAGATGAACTATTTTCATTCACACTTCGCATGTTATTTTTCTCAGCAGTTGACTTTATATACTCTTTCTCGATCCTTTCTTTTTCCACAATGTTAACATCCCAAAATGATGCAGCTATCTAGAAGTTGTGGCTTCCCTCGAAAAATCCTGGGGCTAAGTATCTTGCCTGATGAAATCTGGAGCTATACTGCCTTTTCCCAAAACTCTTGGTGCTACATTAGGGTCAAGCTTCTAGACTGACTGTCTGAGGCACCCAGGACCACACTGCACCCCAGCACCCATAGCATCACTATGGTGTGTTAATGCAGTCTGGCTTCCTATAGCACATGGAGGCATCATGCTGCATAGCCAAACCACCTCTGCCAAGTCTGATCAGTCTTCTGTCCAGATGCTGTCCAGATGTGTGCCAGATAGTGCAAAAAGGGAACACAGTTTTATGCTGTGTTGCCTCATCATATTTCAAAAGAAAAAACAAGACAGTTCATGTCTTCTTGCCATGCCTTTCAAGCATTTGACCTAGCCTAGGGCCCGTCACTGCCAAGGACACACATTACCTCCTTGCTGCTTGTCATTGCAGGCCAAGGATAGTTTATGAGTAAGAAGGTTCAATCAACAGTGGGATAAGGTGAAGATCTGCCCTGGTGAAATCCTGCTGATGGATGTATGCAAAGAAATCTGGGCTAAAAATTGCAAAGAATGATCTAAGACATATCCTTACTGAGCCGTCTTGTCCACAGCCCTCTTCTGTCCATCTCAGAGACAGTAGCATGGACTGATCAAGTAAGCAGTTCTCTAGACTCTCCTGGACTCTAAGGAGCCCAGCCACACAAGGAATCTGTAGGGTTGGGTTTAGGGCCCTTGACTTTGGTCCAATGTACTAGATGAGGCCCCATTACTCAAAGTGCCCTTCACCTGCACCCCTAAAATACTCAGTCTTGGAATAAAACAATAGGATTCCATCCAGCCCCTAGATCACTTGTATGAACTTTTAATCTGCAGTGCTCTGGGGTTTGCCTGTCCTTTTCAGTTGTCTGTTTGTTTAGTCCTCTTTGTAGGCAAAGAGACATTCATCAAATTTGACTGCATTTTATGGTGTGTAAAAATTTACTCTAGGCAATAACAGACTTCTGCACAAGTATCAGAGGTGGGAATCATCCTAAATGTTATAAGATATCTACAGTATAGAAGTCCAAACTTGACCTCTTCACTCCTCACTCCCTTCATAGTAGTCAGCAAAGAAAGAAAGGCAGCTCTTGGCCATGATTCATCTCATGTGAAATAAGTCACATGAGTCACTTTCTAGAAATGCCTATTTCTCTATGTTGTCTCCAAAGGGAGTCTAGATCCATTACTCAGACATAAATGGTTACACTGCAAATGTCCAGAGTTAGATGGGATGAATCCCCTTGTCTGGACTTAATACCTTATGGAAAGACCTTTTTTCTCATCTACTCCCCATATCAGCTGTGCATTTTACTGCTGTTCAGGTGTCTCTGAGTATCTGCTGCAGAGGAGCAAATGTGTTCCTTCACCCAGGAGTGCCAAACAACACTTCATCAAGATGGTTAAGGATAAGGGTAGTGAGATTGACTGCAAGACATGACAATCAGCAAATAGGATCACAGAATGATTAAGGCTGGGAGGCAGGCACCTCTGGGAATTGTCTAGTCTGACACCTGGTCAGAGCAGAGTCAGCTAGTGCAGGTTGCTTAGGAATGGGTACAGTCAGATTTTTACTATTTCCAAGGACGGAGACTCCACAACCTCTCTGGGTGGTCACCGTTTTAGTAGAGAAGTGGAGGAGGGGTAGCGGGGGCAGTTAATGTTGAAATGGTATTTCTTGTATTTCCATTTCTGCCAATTGCCTCTTGTCCTTTAACTGGACACCACTTAGAATCTGACTTCATCTTCTTTAGTCACCCCACTGGGTATTCATACACAAGGGTCAGATCCCCCTGAGCCTTCTCTTTTCCAGGCTGAACAATCCCAACTCTCTCAACATCTTGTCAGATACTCCAGTCCCTTCATCATCTTCATGGCCCTTCACTGACTTGCTGCGGCACATTCCTGTCTGTGTTGTACTGGGGAGCTAAGAACTGCACCCAGAAGCCCTGATGTGTCTGTCTACCAGTGCTGAACAATCACCTCCCTCGACCTGCTGCTGACCCTCTTCCTACTGCAGCCCAGGGCCCGCTGGCATCATCTTGAGGTATTGCAATAGACAGGGGCAGAGGGCAGCTGCCAACATGACTGTAATTCGCTGCCCAGGAATGCCAGAAGCACGTCTTCCAGTTAAAGAGCAGCAGCCTTTAGGCAAGCCAAGTACAGGATGCTAGGGATGATGCTTCACAGGGAAACTGTCTGGGAGGGCAGGTAGGAAGTTTGTGGGGGGAACCACTATTCTGGTACTAGCTTTCAGTTGCTAGTGAAAGAAGAGCTGTATAGAGGCATGGAATCATCTAGGATGGAAAAGATACTATGAGTAATGGGTTGGTGGTAGGGAAGCGACAGCTGCTCTCCATACGAAAGGAGATTTGCCCTGTTGCTGGCAGATGCGGTAAAAAAGAAAAAGAAGAGAGGTTAAGTGTGAAGTGAGGAGAAAGGAGCGACCAGACACGAGCAGATATATCCAGGATCTCCAAGCCTCTAACGTTTATGCAGATGGAATTGCATGTGGTCTTTCTTGCTCCAAAGCCACATTTTCTAAAGTCTTTGCCATGATTGAAGGTGGATGGAGTGTCCTTTTAAACATTCATTTAGGGATCCTGTTGGAGCTACTTGTATTGGAAGGAGCCACCACTGCCCTTGCTTGGACTGTGAAGAACACAGATTTATCCTGCTGATCTGAAGGATGTTCTCCACTCTGGCTCTGAAGTGCTATTGTGCATGGTACTAGCAAACCTTCAGCCTGTCTTAAAGATCTGCAAGACAGATAAAAATGGAACCTTATTCTTGTGGAGATCCTCAGGGAACAACTGCAGAATGTAAAGGATCAACGGCCATGACAGAACATTATTTCTCTTCTCCTTTGCCCTAGAAGTGGGTCTCAGTGCATATGGGGCCAAGCTGTCCATTATCTAAAGCACAGGATTATCCAAAGGAATATAGCACACAGTAATTTTTTTTATATTTTGGTACAACACTAGCAAAACTTGTGAGAAAAGCTGGGTTTGTTATATTATGACCTCCAGCAGGTCATCTAAGCTCTCCTTGAGCCTTTGTTTCTCATCTGTTCCAGAAAGGCACTGTGAAAAAGAACATATGGCTGGTGAGTGGCACTGGTGGATGAACTGGGGCTGCTGCCCTACAGTGATCACTGTACATCTTCCCAACCAGGTGGGCCCATTTCTCCTCCCTTGTGGCCCAGCTTGTTTTGGGCCAAAGCACTAACAGGAAACAGCTCTGTGTTTCCATCCGGTTGGAACAGTGAAATGGCTGTGGGGAGGACCCAGAGAGCACCAAAGCTGGCACCAAGATGGAGCTGAGCACCTGGGCAGGGAAGAGCTGGATGGTGACAATTCTCCGGCAGCGGCCGAGGCTCTTGTAGGAGGGACCCAGCAAAACACCTTCGTTCTTCTGCACACAAGCAATTTACCAGTGTGTCCTGTCAGCTGTGAAGGGATATTTGTAAAAGCTTTAGCCACCTGAATGGGTCACTGAAGAATGTTGCCAGGGATTTTTTTTTTTCTGGTTTCCCTAGTCCACTGAAAAATGACTCATGTATTGGTGGAGATAACAAGAAGGGCTCACTGAAATAAAAATTGCCAGCATTCAGCAGGGTGGCACCCCTGCTCAGTGCATACTGTAAAATTCCAACAGGCAAGAAAGGCCACTTGGCTCTTGTTCAGGAACTGGCAGGAAACAACCCCCACTAAGCTGTGATTCAACACTGTGAAGGGAAAAAAAAACCAAAAAAAAGAAATCTCTTTCTCTGTAACAGGGAGCATGGATGAACATGGCTACGTTAATAAAGCTATGCTGCCCTGTCACATCTGGAAACCCAGGTTAGGGGGGAAAAAAAATCCAATTAGCTCCAACTGGCCTTACTATAGTGGTCCTAAATCAGTCCCTAGAGAGCTGTTGCACCAGATAACTGCATCCCGCAGTGATTGACTACATGCTCTACAACATTTGCCACAGATGGCAGCCACCAGCCAGCAGAGAGGGGTGCCCATTAGCAGAGAGACAGAACTCAGCTAAAAGTGCCTCCCCCAGCCTCAGAAAGGTGGTAATGGCAAGCAGCAGAGCTGCTTCCTAGCAGATGCCCCTCCCATGCAAAAGAGGTTGCTGGTCTAAATTAAAAGGAAAAAAAAACAAACAAAAAAAATCAACAAAAAAAATTAAAAAAAAAAAGAACCAGAAAAAAGGAAAGAAAACAGACCATAAAAAAAATTATTTTTCCCCTTTTTTTTCTCCCTCACTGTAAACCACCCAGGCAAAGCAAGAGCATATAACCTTGCCTTATTCCAGGTGCTAAAGCTTGCCTGTGTGAAAAAAAAAAAAAAAAAAGCACCGTGAGAGCCTGGCTGGATTCTCTCAGTTAGCAGGTGTTGGAAGCCTGCAGGGATCTGCAGGTTAATTAATACTGACTTACTAGGGTTGGGGAGCTTATTAGCCTCCACCCTAAAAACGAGGAAGACAGGAGGAGCCCTCTGGGGGGAAGGCAGGTAATGTTTGTGGGGAGGGAGGCTGAGGCAGAGCCAACACTGGGGAAGAGGCTTTAGGTGGGGCTTATGAATTAGTTTTTTATCTATTTTCTCTCAATAAAAGCAAAGTTGAGAATAAGCGTATTTTTACACTTTAAAACAAGCCTCTAATTTGTCGATGGTTAGCAGGAGCTCTGGTAGCTGCTGTGCTGAAGCCAAATGAAACATCCCCATGCTGTACCCCAGAAGAGCCAGGCGAGCGCTTTGGTGTTGCTCACCTTTGCTGTCTCTGGCCCTAAATGAGGAATTTTTAAAGCCCGTAAGGGAGTGGGGGGATATATTTGACTTGCTGTCAGGGTCTGTGAGACCACATGCTTGACTTGCCAGCATTGCTGTGCTTACCTGCCTGCATGTCATAGGATATACATTGCTTTCCAATCAAATCCAAAATGTCAGGGAAGGTATCGCTGGCCAAAGCCCTGTTGACTGTGGAGGAGAGAAGGAGGAATGGGAACAACACAGGAGGGGGATGGGCCAACTGTTTAGCATAGCTACAGCTCCCAGCATCTCTGCAGTTGTTTATAGTTCAAACAACCGGCTGATGGCACCCACTTGCACCTTCTTGCTCAACGATGTCTCTATCTCCTCTTTCCCCCTCCTCCTCCTTGCCTTTGAGGTGTTGACACCCTGACAAACTCAGCCCTGGCCTCCCCAGGGAGCAGGGCGAGGTTTTCCAGGCAGCGCTGAGCTGTACATCCCACCTTCTGTGCTCCTCCTGGCTCTTATCCACAGCATCCTCTCACATTGGTCCGAGCATCTGGGGCAACTCCGGGTGGAAGGCAGGTGGGAGATGTCCCACCACAGTCACAGGGAGTGTGTGTGAAACCGCAGGTCTGATGCCCGGACAGGTATCAGTGAGGAAGAGGGACATGGAGCACCCTGGAATGAGAGTGAACAAGAATGGGCAGAAGACACAGAGGTTTGGTATGAAGGGAAGTGAGAAATGGGGAGTAATCAATTACTTCAGGGCACCTCTGAGAAAGAGGTTAGAAGGGTGACAGGCGTAAAACTGATGCCTGTGGTGATCACCCTCGTCGTCTGCTGGGCATGTGAAAGCCCTCCTCTCATCTGTGGTGGGTTCTCAAAGCTAACCTGTGTCCAAAAAAAAAGCCCCTGATGATGGTAACAATTACCTTTGAAAAAGTTTAAAAGAGAAGAATAGTAGACGTTTTTATTTTGTGTGGCGGCGTGACTGATATTCCGGGAAGTACTACTGGGCTCCAGGCTATCACTAGTCCCAATTCTCAAGAGAAAACTGTGTTTTATTTCACGTGAGAAATGAGAATGAGCTCGTTCCCATTTCAGAGGGTTTGCTGGGATGCCCCTTTCCCTCCTCCAACATCTGCAAGCAAGATCTAAAAATCACAGAAGCGATGAGGGTGGTGCGCACCGCCCAAGGATAATTCCCAAATTCCTGCCCCCCACACACGCACATCCCACTGAAAGCTGTTGCCTGCAGAGGTTCAATCTCGAGCCACCTAGTGGCACTTCATAGAAATCGGTATTACAGGCAGCTTCAGGATATAAAGTCCCAAAAAAAGCCAGGAGATTGAGAAGGAGATTTCAGCAGCAGCTTAGAAGTCCGACCATGCTTTGCCGCAATTGCACCGAAAGCCCTTTTTGCTGCTGGCTGTGCCATCCTGTGCCTTGCTGATCCTTTGAGGCATGGACCAAATGCTGAGTATCTCAGCAGGAGGTAGCAGGGGGTGCAAAGCCATGCAGCCCCCTCTCCCAAGAGCTGGCTTGCCTTGGTTTCCTTTGCTCTGAGCTGAAAGCACTCGTGTTGCAAATGCCTTGGATGAACAGAAAACCCTCTCTCCTGCATAGAGGATGTACAGGGGAATGTGCAGGGACCTTCATGGGGCTCTGAGCAAAGGATTAGGGTGGGGGGAAAGGTTTATTGTCCAGAGGTAGGGAAGGGGGAATGTGGCTGGTGCCATATCCCTGCAGGCCCTGCTGGGAGGGAAGTGGAAGTCAGTGAAAAGGAAGTCCAGGCAGCCCCAGGGTATTTTCTAGGGTCGTAAAGTGCTGTGGAATGGACATCTGAGTCTGGAAGTAGCCAGCTTGCATTAGTAAGTTCTGAAACATGTGAAGCAAAATTAAATTCATCAATCTGACCGTTATTCATTGCATCATGTCAAAGAAGAGCTTGAGTAGTTCTTTTTTTCTTTTGCTTTCTTGAGAGGGAAATCCAAATCTGCAAAAATCATAATACATTCCCCCTAAAATCAGCAGGCCCCCCAAAAGGCAGGTCTTTAAATTGCTTTTGCATTTTAACATTCCATAGCTAGGAAGCTTTAAACACTGCAAATACTTGTTTTGCATGAGAAGATGCTAAGAATCTCACAAAGTCATTGCTTGCCAGAGCTAGGGATTAATAAGAACAACAAATGTCAAAGGTTTATAGTAAAATCATGGATTTTCACAGTATTAATACAGGTAACTGTCTTTTGAATTAGTTTCAGTCTTCTCAAAGCCAAGGTTTTCTTTTTTCTTTTCTTTCTTTTGTTTGTATGTTTCATTGTTGTTGTCTCTGCAGAACATAAGCCAAAATATCAAAAAGCCGACTGAGAGTCTGGTTTAAAGGGCAAAATACATAATATGTAGAGGCAAGGGTATGGCAAGAATGCAGTGACTGGACATATCAATCATTTCTATGGCAACAGAGGAGGATATAACAATACTGTAGAACTGAGCAGAAGAGACGGACCAAAAAGAGATCATTATTTTACACTACCAATATTTTCATTTGCTTGGAGAGACAGAGTCACAGAATGCAGAAAACCATATGTGAAATATCCCAAATTATTATTTATAATTCCGCATTAACAGTTTACAGAAGCAAAAAATATGTTGTATACAATGAGTGTGTCCCTGGGAGTGTTTGTAAATCAATATGACTGTAAACAAAGGATGTGTTTTGTGAGAGTGTATGTAATACTCTGGGAGTGTGTGATTGCATGTACAGACACAGTGACTGAACTTTAAATATCCACAAAACTTTTGCCTTTCTACACCTCTTAGCTGAAAATCATAATGTTTAACACAAAGAGTGATTATTTTAATATTTTTCTCATAAATGTATTTATTTCTTCTCTTTTTAGTCACCATGGGTGGGACTTAGCTTGCCTAAATTATAGTGCCTGGATGTGAGCTACAGTTTAAACTCCAGTGGTAGACAAGGAAGATCAAGCCCATACACTTGGTGGAGCCCAGCAAGCTACTTTCTCCCTGAGGCTGATCCCAGCATTTGGTCAGCCAAACTGCTTTCCAGACTCCACTAACTATATGGTCTAGATCCTTACTGCCTATACCAAGAGCTTAGACACCTTGCTCTCACACAGACACTTAGGCTGTAGACACCTGAGGTGCAGCCCAGCTGCCTACCCGTTGATGTCTGACACCTTTTCAGACCCCTCTGGGTTGTTGTGAAATCCCTTTGGGGCTGGTGCCAGACCTGTGGGAGACTACTGGAGCGTCAGCTCACAACTAAGCAAGATAACCAACACCAAATGGCATTAGAGATGAGGTGACTGGATCAAGCCCTTCAGAGGGTAGCAGCAGGCAAGGAGTCAGGTGTGAAGTCAATGTGGGGAGTCCAGGGAGCTAGTCTGGATCAGCAGGGGATGGGGCAGAGGGCACAGGTACAACTACAACATAGCTGGGGCAAGGGCTGGGCACCAAGGCTGGAGCTCACACGCAGCCCCTGCCACAAGGGGTACAGGGTATATGTCTGAGGGTCCTGTGGGAGGCTAGTCAGGGCAATTATGCTAACACTCTAAAATCAGGGTGAGACGAATCCACACTTTTGATGTTTATAATGGAGATATCTGCCTCTGAGCCTGTCACCCACACTTCCTTTTCAGTAGCTGTAAAGAAACAGGAAGTTGTATAATCTATTCTGAAGATCCGCTATCAAAAGAGAGAAATTACTCCCTGAAAATACCTGTATCTCTCCTCTGACCACAAAAAGAATCTCAGTGTAGATGGGTTTGCTGTAAAATGGGTCAGAGGAGCCCTGCTGGATGTACCTCTGAGATCCAGAATGAGCACAGATATGAGTGCTTATGTCATTAGATATGAGATAAAATGTACATGGATGTAGCTCCACAATGTGGAGCCTTCCTATCCATTCACAGGCATTATCTCTGTCATGATACTGGAGGTATTATCAACATGAGTTGCTTAGATTAAACACTGATGATGTCACAAAACTGTTTGTTGGCTGAGCCCTTAAAAGTTATTCCATTTCCTATCCGGAGGACAGAGAAAGTACATACTGCCCCTCACTGCTGTTCCTTGTGGGTCTATCCTTGCTGTTAATTCTCTTCAGCTGTCTCTGCATGGCAAGAACATGTTGAAATATTATTATCTTTAATTTTAGAGCAGGGTCAGGCATGGAGCAAATACCAATTCGCACACAAAACAGAGATGTGTATTGGGGTGATAAACAGTAGACTGATAGCTTTGTCCTTCAGCTCTTCCTCTGTGGGATAGCACAGACCTCCTCCCATTGCCCAGACAGCTTCCACACCTGACCTTGTAAGAAGACAATACAGCCCCATAGTCCTTTTCTCAAATAGGCGGTAATTAGTCTTGCACACAGTGATAACTTGCACGATTCTGACATCTCCCTAACAGAAGGGGAAACAAAAACATCAGCTCCCAGAAGGTTGTCTCTTGGAGAAAGCCAGACACAACTGTTTTGAATTAAGGTACAAAACGGCCTCCCACACAAGGCCAGAGATGGTGCTGGAAGTCTCCTGCACACCTACGTATAAACATATACAATACAGTGTAGATCATAGAATAATTCAGTTTGGAAAGGACCTGTCTGGGTGCTTTCCATCCATCTGGGCCACCCCTTCACTGGAATGTGGCTGTCTCAGAGCATGTTGCTCAGGGCCTTGGATAGCTATGTTATCAGCATCTCCAAGGACAGGGGTTCCTAAATAAGAATCAACAACCTCCCCCCCTCCGCCCCCCCACCACGAGGTTTGGTTTTCCTTTTATCTGATTTGGATTGCCTTTGTTGCAACCTCTGCCAACTGCCTCTTGATTTGGTCTTGACCTTCCCTGTAGCTTCTCATCGTATCCTTAGAGCCAAACTGCTGAAACAAATGGGCAGAGTGCATGGTGGGTGGAAAGCTGGCTGCATTGCTGAGCTTAAAGGCTTGTGGTCAGAGGTACAAAGTTCCACTGGCAGCTGGTTGCTAGTGGCCTCCCTCAGAGGTCGGTGCTGGGGCCAGTACTGTTTAACATCTTTGTAATGAGCATTGCTCTCCCCTTGTTCACAGAGCCAGTCATTGCAGCACAGAAGGCAGGCAGGGTGGGCAGGCATGAGTTGTCCTTGCTAAGCCCATGCTGGCTGTTAGAAGGTTGCTCTCTGTTCTTCAGAGACTGGACTGTGTCCAGTCACAGCTTCCAGAAGATAATGTTCATAATCTTTCCAGGTTAGGCCAACCAGCCTGCAGTTCCTTGGATCCTTTCTCACACTTCAGATGTGACGTTTGCATCTTGCCAGTCTTTGGAGGCCTTCCCCAATGACCACAGCCTTCCAAAGACGGCAGAAAGCCACAGCTATCTCTCTTAGCACCCTTGGATCCATCCCAAGTCCCATGGGATTCTGTCCTGCCTGTTTGTAGGCCACGTACACGTTACAATATCAAAGCACATCCACCTACAATTTGATGTTCCGTAGCCAGTGCCAGGAAGTGCAGTCTTTTAGCTGTGTTTTTCTAGAGAACTATTCATGTGTTTGTAGTTTTGGCTGGGAGATGAAACAGGAAACCTTTCTGGTCTCCATACCACTGCTTTGCAACTGAAAGTGGCACTGTCTGCAGAGAGATACAAGTCGAGCTTTCCTTTCCTGAAAGGACTTGCAACCACCTTCCACCCCACCCTTAGAAACTCTGCAGTCCTTAAAGGAAACTTTAAATCTTCCCTCATAAATGTCTCCAAAACCAACACAACACTCCCTGGAGAATCAGGAGCTGGAAAGCAGGTCTGAAAGGTTTGCTGTTTTTTCTTCCTTCACACATTCTGCTACTGTAAATAACGTACTTGTTGTGTCAAATCTTGCTTCTTGCTCAGTAGCAAAGGGTAGGATGTCTGGTGGCCAAACTGGCTGCAGGCTTCCACATCTGAGGATGCCACGTGGATCCCTTCACAGCTGATCCACAGAAGCGGCTTTCCTACTTTTCTTCCTAAGGCGGACATCTAAAACAGGTCAGATATTTCTCACAGGTTCTGTTAGTTGAGATGGATACTGCCTGAAATGCATATTAAAAAGTGGCACAGGTCTCCAAAAGTGTGTTTCTGACCCCTATACTGGCCCTCCAACTAAACTCTGAGTCACCAGACGAAGCCTGGTAGAACTAGGTAGAACATGTCTTTGGACAGATTTAAACAAATGTGGAGGAAAGCAAATTCCAATTCTTCCCTGACAGCACCAAGCCATCAATACCAAAACCAAAACCAAGATGTTAGCCTGACTGCCTCAGATGATTTTGAAGACAATGATAATTTCTTACAAGCTGCAAATTTGCAAAAAGGTTTTGTGTGAAAACACATTTTTTGTGCTAGCTATGTCCTTATGCCAGCTGTCAGAACATTTCACTGTACACTAGAAGTTCTCTGTTTCACTGGCTTGCAAATGGTGACTTAGTTAGAAAATATGTGTAAAACTGTGTGTGTCTATATCTCCATGGCTTAGCACAGGAGAGAAGACAGTAAGGAATCCAACCACTTGCTCTCAACAAACATGTTCAGAAGTTGAATGCAGGGGTTAGCCTAGATACTCCCTACAACATTGCACCAACGTCATGTTTGCATAGTTACTCCCAGTCCCAAAACAAACAGTAAGGAAATAGTGAATCAGACCACAGAGGTTTCCAGAAACCTAAGTAGACAGACTGACTGAGGTGCTTGTGCAATGAATGAAAGACTGTCACTTCTCCCCAGCCAAACTAACTCTGGAGTAATTTACTCAGTGTTGCATGAAGCACCTGTAGTTTCAACATGAGGACTTTTATTATTCTGCTGTAGGCTTGAAGTTGAAAAAATATTCTTTCATCTGAACACACAGTACATTCAAGAAGGGTTTTTGCTTCAGGACAGATAATTCCATGATTGACTGAAACCTGTGCTTTCTCAGCTGAGCCACGTCTGCATTCCTAATTCCTTGTAGAAATTGCATTGTAGTAATTCATTCTCTGTTATCCTGATTTGGGTTGTCTGTTAGAAATAAAGAGGATTTCGTCAGAGAAGGTATTGATAAGAGATGCAGGTCTAGAACCATCTACACTAGACAGTGAAGTGTTCCCATTGCATTAACAAGTATTCTGAGGTGAATTAAAATTCCTTTAAATCATAATATGCAAAAAGATAAAAAGATACGCGAAAATATTAAAGCCAGAAACACAAATATTTTTCATATTATGAAATTGCTTAAGATATCATTGGTTTTACTTCATGGCTTTTAATCAGCTATTGTCAGAGGGCTATAATCTGTGCAGCCCCAACTTTTTATTTACATATTTATTCTTTGGTGATTCAAACACAACAGATTCAGCAGCTCCCATTTTCCCACCGAAGTTAAGTTTAGAGAAAGTAAAAGCAACTCTAATCTGTACCTTTCAGGTATGAAACACTTCCTCTAAAATTAAAGAGAAAACAGAAAACAAACAAAAAGAACCCCCTTTATCTCTATGCCGAGATAAATCTATCTGTGAAGGTAACACACGTAATTAGAGAGGAAAAGGTGCCAGTAGACAGGTGTGACCTGGTTTTCATTAGCCATATCTTTATCTAACTGGGTGGGGACACAAAAGAAACAAAATCTTTCCATTTAGCTGTGTCATTATGGGGTGAGGCACCCTGGCTTTGGTGCACTGAAACTCTGACGGTGGGTACAGTCATGCTCTCCCACTCCCGTTGCTACATCTCTTTCCCAGCCTCTCAAACGTCGCCACTTTCCCCAGCTTTTCTCATCACTGGAAAGTGGTTATGTGTCCAAAAAGGCATTTCCCTCTATATACTTCCAGCACACCAGCCCATTAGTGGTACTGCAATTTATGGCTCCCATTTTTCCCCTTATCCCATTTGGTCCTCTGAGGATCTGGGCAGTTGGATTCAAAAGGCAAAACGCAGCTCTCAGATATGTACGTGCTACACCCACTGGCTGCAGAAGAATTTGCACCTGCAGTACTAAATGATGATTTGCTCAACGGAATTTAACAAGACAGCTGGTCACGTAATATACGCAACTCTGGCTGTGACAGAAAACATGCACATTAATAGTTTCAGAAGGAGAAAATTAGCTTATAGCTCTTTTCAAAGAGCAAATAAAGCATTTAGGTGCATTGAAAGTAAAACCACATAATTTAATTAACTGCAACTTCTGAGATAGCATAATGGTTTTTCTATTGGTGATTAGAAGCTATTCCGCAAATACTTCATTAATTTAGTATAAATTACCTGCAGAAATGCAAAAAAAGAAAGACAATGGTGTGCAAGTCATCAGTTGTCAGGAGGAAAGCTTTAGTCCTGCAGCCAAAAAGCATGTTGCTTACTGCTCAACATGAGCTGAGAGTCAAATCCAATAGCTTGCAGACATCAAATATTTTGCAAACATCAAATAAAATATCTCACAAAGAAAACATAGTTTGAATATTATTCCAAAATATTTAGGCAATACTTTGAAATGTTTCTATTCCAAGACAACTGGGAGTTTTCAGTGTTTCACTAGCTCAAATGGGTCAGCTCCAGCATAAGTATTATTTTTCTCTGTCTCTACCAAGAGAGTACAAAAATTCTAACACTTAATATGTTTAGCAAAGCTAATGCTGTAGCTGGAAGCAGCACAAAGGACATAAGGCTTCACTGTGCTATCCAGGGATTAAAACTGGCAAGTGTATTCCACTAGCCTGGTGTTCTCACGGAGTCATAGAGCAGAAACAAGAGGCACTTATTGCATGGAGGTTCTCCCTCTCTGAATGAAGCTGGCTGCCTGTGGAGTGCTTTGTGGTGTCAGGGTGAGACCTCACACAGAGGGACATCCATCCCCTACCTGGGTGACTGCCAGAGTGCTGGGGAGGATCTACAGCCTGGTGCAGACCAACCTACTAAAATACAACCTGGCTTGTGGGTCAGTACCAACAGCTCAGGACAGCTTTCTGTGTTGCTGGTGGTGCATAGCTGAGTTTACCCATACCTGTGACGATTTCTTGACACCTCTTCCTACAGCTCCCTTAGTGCACCTAACCTGCTGCAAATGTGATTTTGTGAATCACTTCCTGAAGCTTTCAGGTGTCACGGAACCGCCACAGTAACAGAAAATAGGAACCATGTAACTCACATCGGTTTACCCTCATCAGCTCAGCAGAGCTGAGACCCATCCGAAATCTTTCTGCATTTCTCAGTCCTCACAGAGCCGGGGGGGAAGATGGGCAAGGTGGGCAGGAGCACTCAGGACACAGCTTGTTGCCTGTGTTTGTGTCTAAGCTGCCTACTGCAGTGAGAGCTCCTGTACTGACTTTAATGGCACTTTTATATGATTTTATGGGAGATGTGGGCTAACTCTAAACCCTAGATTACAGCTCTGCAGGGCATCCTCTCATGTCCCACTCCCCCCCTCCCTCACCCAAGAATCTCCCCCCATAGCTGATAGTAAGGATCCTTACCAGTAATGGTATCTGGGCAGCTGCATCCTAAAACTAACCCTCTGCTGGCACTCAGGAGGGATTTTCAATAACCTGGAACACAAGTTGATTTTTCTATGTATAAATACTGGATGCAGCAATGTGATTAATGACATTATGTCCTGTCATGAAACAGGGAATTTTGATCCAGAGCCAGTACTGGGAGGCAAGGGGAGATGAGGCTTAGGCAAGAGTAAGGGTGATTATGGCTCCTTCTCTCCTGAGCTTGCAGGTCTGACTGCGCACCACTCAGGTGTCAGCTCTTTTTTTAGGCTTTGCCAGTCATGCTAGACCAGCCCAGTGTTAGTGGTCAGATGTGGTGGTACAAGAAATATTACAGAGAGGAACTACAGAGAAAAACCTTCAGGAAAACTCAGTCCCAAGTGAATAATTTCAGAAACTTTTGATAATATTTTTCTAACATAGATCAGGCTGCCCACATCTGATCTCCTAGAAGAGAAAGAGCATGTCACAGCAATTGCAATTGCCTTGAGACAGATTGTCAAGGACTGCCCTTCCCAGACTAGCAATGTGGCATGCCCTCTGGTGAGAAACTGGTGGAATAAAACAGAAAAATCGCCAGATTTTGTAGCCCTCCCAGATTCACTAGCCCACTGTTAGAAGCAATGATATTTTTCCCATTTGGTGGAAGATTTAAGACCAGCCTCTGTCTAAGTCCTTCAGCTGAGCTTGCGTGGTAGGAGGCTATTTCCTATGTTTATGTGGCTCTCTCCCTGGGACTCTGCATCCTTCTTGTTTGCTGGTCTTTCCCACAGGATCTGCTGAGCCAATGGCTTCTCTGCTGCCTGTGTACAAAGAGCTTTCCACCAACCAGGTTCTCCACTTTCTGTGTGGAAAGAACTTTCTACCAGTTGTCATGTTTCCTTTGTGACAGTCAAGTCCTCCTCTGTTACAAACAACTTTATGTGTCTGCCATGCCAGGGCAATGGCTCCCAGCCCGAAAAATGGCCTGGTCTGGCCTAAAGCTTCTTCCCTGGCCACACTGCCTACCTGGAGGTGTGGGGGAAGCTGGAATACGACATGATAAGACTTGTTTGCCAGAGTTGCCAAAGGTGAGTCTGTTTTGCTTCCTTGTTTGCAGCACCTTGACAAGGTCAGGTGGAAGCATCTGGCAATGAGTGACTCACTCAAGGCTGCCTTGTGAGTCAGCAGCACAGGCTGGCAGGGCTCAGGAATGCTGATGGCTGGGTCTCCTGCTTTCCCTGTGGTTGCCCTAGCAAAGCTCTCATGGGTGAGTACAGAATGGAAATATATCCCATAATGAGAATTTCCCACTGCAATTCTTGGCAAAGCTGAATTGCTGCAGATTTACAAGCTTCCATTCAGATCTTCTCTAATTCCTCTTTTGAAACCCCATTACCTCCATCTGTGTTGCCTTTTGCATCAATCAGCCATTTTTACTTGATGGGCTGTTTTTATGTTTGTTTTGTTTCTTGCAAACTCTGATAGAATTTCGCCAGCTGAATTTTGTAGACTCCTTCATTATTCACATCTTGTGTGCAAACAAATGCAGCCTGCACAAGGAAAAAATACAAATCAGCATAATTTTGTTTTTCTAAGAAAGCAGAGAAGTTCTGAGTTCTACCCAAATCAAAGCGGTTTCATTGCTAAAAGAAGTATTAACTAACAAAGATGACAGTACTACAGCAAAAGGATTCAGAAATGTTGCCCAGAAATTTTCTTCTAGCCCCAGAACTGATTATTTTGCAGCTCTCCTTTCAATGGCATTCAGTGGCAGTGGGTCAAATTCAGTCTGATGTTGAAGAGTCGCCAAATTAAACCTTAAATTTTTTCCCCCATAATTAAGGGGGAAGAGGGTCTTTGCTCACAAGTTAGTGGAGCTTGTCAACAGAGCTTTAAACTAGACTTGAAGGGGAGGGGGATAATGCCAGGCTTGCCTGTGACAAGCTGTGAGGTGACACACCAAGGTTAGAGGGACGGAGCGCTAGCAGGCGCCCTCAGCCTGTCACTCTGAGAGTCCTACTCCTGGGTCATGGCAATCAATATCAATACAGGCTGGGGGCAGAAGGGCTTGAGAGCAGCCCTGCAGAGAAGGACTGTGGGTGCTGGTGGATGAAAAGCTGGATATGACTCGGCAATGTGCACTCACAGCCCAGAAAGCCAACGGTGTCCTGGGCTGCATCCAAAGCAGCAGGGCCAGGGAGGGGATTCTGCCCCGCTGCTCCACTCTGGTGAGACCCCACCTGCAGTGCTGCATCCAGCTCTGGAGCCCTCAGCACAGGGAGGACATGGACCTGTTGGAGTGGGTCCAAAGGAGGGCCACCAAGATGATCAGAGGGCTGGAGCACCTCTCCTATGAAGAAATTATGAGAGGGTTGGGGTTGTGCTGCCTGGAGAAGAGAAAGCTTCAGTGAGACCTTATTACAGCCTTTCAGTGCTTAAAGGGGGCCTACAAGAAAGATGGGGACAAAACTTGTAGGCTTGTTGCATAGGACAAGAGGTCATGATCTTAAACTAAAGTAGGGTATATTTAGACTAGATTTAAGGAAGAAAATTTTCACAATGAGGGTGCTGAAACATTGGAACAGGTTGTTCAGAGAGGAAGCAAATGCCCTATTCATCAGAAATATTCAAGGTCAAGTTGGATGAGGCTTTGGGCAACCTAATCTAGTTAAAGATGTCCCATCTCCTTCAGGGGGTTAGACTAGAAGACCTTTAAAGGTCTCTTCCAACTTAAACAATTCTGTGATTCTCCAGTTATGTTAGTACTCCTGAAGGCCTCCACGTTCCCTCCAGAGTGATCAATGACAGTTTGCAGAGGGACAGTGGGTAATAATTTGTCTTTACAGATCATGTGGTATTGGCAAGATGGATGAATAAGTATGTGGGCAGACATCCTCACAAACGAACACCATCTAAGACCATTCTCAGTCCGTAGGGCTAGAGGAGACAGAGTTTAGCCCATGCCTGTTGTATTCAACCATCTTAACTTCTTAAGCAGGGTATCTGCTGGGAATTGTGCTAGCTGCTAAATCCCTTGGAATAGCATTAGTCACCATGGGCCAAACCCTCGGGCCAGCACCTTTCAGCAAATGAGGTGTGCTGATCACCAGGGGCCAGCAGCTGGGAGAGTCCCTGTCACTAATTAATTAATACAGGAGGAGGGGGAATTCCACAAAATACTAGTCTCTACTGTGCGCTGGGCTAGGATGTTATACAGTGCACAGGGCTTGTACTCATCCCTTCCTTGGAAGTTAATGCCTTCTCCCCTGCACCAGTTCAATTGCTTGCACCATTTGAGGACTAAATTGGATCATTTCACTGACCACAATAAGCACATGTGACAGCACACCCAAGATGGCAGTGACCTGAAGTGTGATGGTGCGGGTGAGGGCTGAAGCAGAGGGGTCAGTTTCACAGGGTCAGTCAAATACTGTACTGTTCTTAAAAAAAATCTTTATTGAGTTACTGCCTATTTTCAGAAAATGTAGGATTTCGTTCATTCACCTGGCAAGTTACATATTTGTTTATGAGAGATGCTGACATCTAGAATAAAAGAAAAAATATTATGTGGTCACTTTTGAATTACTGTTGTCTGGTAATATGACTTTTCTGAAGGTTTTTTTGTCATCAAACTTTACATTGTACAAATATTCTTGGTCATTTCAGATTATGCAGAAGTTTTTACTTTTGACTGTGTCAACTTTAAACCTCCTTGACAAAGAAGATACTTTTTTTCCTTTTTCAATTCACAGCAGAAAAGTCTGATCATAAAAGCCCCATTCCAGAAACTTTTAGACAGATTTGACCATGAATTGTAGAAGGGAATTTCTTTCAAAGCAGAGCAAAAAATGTAATAGAGTTTTTGTCATGTGTTCTAACAGAAAATGTTACTTATGATGACTGTCTGGGAAAACAATGTCATTTAACGGTCGTGGGAGTCACTCAGCATCAGATGGTTCCCTATTATACAAGCTTTTGTCAGCTCTTGTCTAGACCAAAGCAATGTCACGTACATGAGTGAGAAGTCATGAGCCCTTAGGAAATTCCAGCAAGTGCAGAAGGCTGCAACCTTTCTTCTCAGCTGCACAGATTAGGACTAGTACCCTCTTAGTGTTTCCCTACAATGCTGACCCAAGTCTGTTGTCTCCAAAGCACTCAGTAGTCTGGGTCCCAAATTCATCTGAAGTTCCTGTGTGAAGACTATGATGTCCAGCTTTGCTCCTCACTTGGAAGAGAACTTCTCGTAATGGCATACCCCATCTTAGGGGCAATGAGCTCCCCTAGCAACTATGAACATTACATGCCTCCTTCTTTTGTGCCAAGTGCAAGACCTCTGCTTTAAGCCTCACTTTTTCTACTGTATACAAATAGCAGCATGTGCATTTAAAACAAAGCTTCTGCCAAAACAAAGCACCTGCACTGCAGGTGTGACTTGCACCTTGGGGAAGGGACGGGAGAGAAAGGTATGGTTGTCATGATGTTCAGTCATGGCTCTCAATAAAACACACTACCTGTAATGCCTTTTTCACACGTGTTCCTGAGCATGTCAATGCAGCTGTTACCAAAAGCACCAGCAAAGGTAACCACTTACACTCTGAAAATTGCTTAGCACAGGAAGGAGAAACCATTCAGGGATGTTAAAAGAGTTTTAGATTGTTACCTAAAAGGGAAGTGTTCTTTTGTCTTTTTAAAGCCCTGGGTATCTGGCCCAGTCCTACGGAGACTCACAAAATACATCCTCATATTATCCCTACTACTAATGGGGAATGAGCAGTTCTGATAATTGAGCATAGAGTCATCAGGGCCTTGTGCTTGTTGAATTAATTTCCTCTACTCAAAGCTGTAGTATCATGTTCTATAGGTGGATGGGCTTTCAGTATTGTAGCAAAGGAACACAGGTCAGTAAAATTTTTTATCAAAAAAAAGAAAATACTTCCTGCTCCTTGATTTTGTGTTTGTACTGTGTATTTTTCATCCAGGTCTCAAAAGCATTGACTGAAGCCACGGATATAGCAAAAGGTACTGTTCCTAGGATGGGGATTCCTCTGCACCATTTACTTTAATCAGCCAATTTGAGATAGAGATATACATCTATATATACATAGGTAAGGGACAAGCAGAGCAAAAAAACCATAAATCTTTACATTTCAAGAACTCCAAAGGCTTGAGCAAGCAAAATGACAGTCAAGAGACATTCTCTTCAAATAATCTTTGAGCTATGACCACCATGCAGAAAGATGTATTTCATAATAACAAAGATAAACAGCTATATAAAAGGCAGATAGGAAAGTGCAGAAGAGCAACAGAAATGGTTTTTCCAGAGGTAGTTCTGTCCTCAAATTGTTATGCTCTCAGCTGTACAACCTGTGTTTCACAACATATAATATTTCATGACCAAGAGGGGATAAATTTTATTCAGATCCCTTCTATACCTACATTGAAAAGGAAGTAAACATTATGCCATCATTGAACAGCTTAGTAAAGCTTGGGTTCTGTTGATGAAGAAGGATTGGCAGGAGATGTCATTACATGTCAGGCTCAAGTTTGCCAGTCTTACACCATGGTCACTATACAGGGCCAATCTCCCCTGGCACAGCAGGGGTTACCAGACTTCTTCACTACTTAGCACAAAAACAGCCTAAGACTAAAGAAACCAGTTGAGGAATAAATGCCCTGGCAGTAAGATACTGAAGGTCAAATTCTGAGCCTAGTCTGTAGCTCTATTGTATTTGGATATCAAAGCAGATAGCTGAAGTATGCATGAGTGTGCATTCATTCACTAATAAGGGGTTACTGTAGTACATTTTCTCCTGATCCCTTTTTTTTCCTCAGCTCAGTACTTTCACCCATGGTGAGGTCCCCAGAAAGGTTACTGCTGTAGAATGATAAAGTCCCACTTAGATAATGATGACAAGGGTTTTCAAAGAACTCGGTTTCTATATGGGCTCATACATGAAACAATCCAAATTTTGCTGAGACCTCACTCGGAAACGCTGGCTAAACCCAGCCTCTAAGAGTTGCTGTATACTAACAAAAGGAGAACTATAAGGGCCTGATGAAAAACCCATGGCAAGTCTCAGTTATTTCAGAATATCAGAAGTTAGCGTAAGCACTGTGACTAAAAGCTGCATTGCATTGGCTTTGCAGGTGACTGGCAGCACCAATGACGAGGCAAACACTGAAACTGGCCACAGCCTGGGCATTTTATCTTCTCTGTTTCAGAGGCATATGAACCCTTGCTATTGGGGAAATGCACAAGTAGGTTGTTCTTCTCCAAGCTACAAAGCTTGTGGTTAAACCACACTAAGCTGAAAATGTAAAAACCTCACAAAGCTGCAAAATGCTTTTCACTGCCACATGTAGAATTAGCAACAATATTTATGAGTGCTGAACAGAAAAAATCTGATGTGTGTGTGCTGATTATTTCTGTCCTTGAACAGAACTTCCCAGGCATTTCTGCTAGAGCTGAGAGCAAGTCTTCTATATCTGTGTCAAGCTGCAGAAGCTACTTTAAGAGCTCAAGCAGACTTTCCTGGTTTTAACCAAACCTGGATATTGTGCCTAATAGACAATACCACCTCTCTATTTATCCAGGTATTTTTAATTTATTAGAAGCAGTCGCTACATTATTAGGTGCTTTATAATTAAAACAGGCAAAAGAACAGGATTAACTGGCAGAACATGAGCAGCTACCTACCCAACAAAAACAAACAGGACAAAATACCACATTTAATAATATTACCAATAATGAAAAATTACTTTAGGTTTAACATGCACATCTTACTTCCCAACCTTTTATCAAAGGGTTAAGGGCTTTTAGCATACATTAACAGTTAACGAATTTGGTTTCAGGAAACTGAAAAAGCTTTGTCATACACATGCTCAAATTGTCTTAATTTATTTCAACCTAGCAGACAGTGTATGCTAACTCTTTTGTCATTAATATGTTCATCCATCCCTTATTTGAGGTTCTTCCTAAATACTTTGACTCCTCCCTGAAGGTCATAATCCACTCTTTAATTTAAGGTCATGTCTTATTGCATTCATTTTTGCCGGAGCAAGAAGAAAACGGAATCAATCAAACCTGCACAGAGTGACATTAAGCATTGTAACTGTTGATTAAACCTCATTTTTGAAGTAGAATTTGGCCCACAGAAAGTTAGCATTTCAATAATAATTAGTCACAGCATTTAAAAGAAACCACTTGCTTTTTTTTTATAGTTCTAAAACTATGCTAAATTGCTCACCTGAAGTAAGAACTGTAGAAGTTGCTTTGTTTTTTGCCTGTTAAAATACGACGTTGCTCCAACCATCACTTGTATTCTTTTAACTTGCCTAAGGAGATGATGTACAAGGAATAACACTCTGAAACTTGGCTTCTGGTGTGTTTAAATGGGATGTTTCAGTGTTCTGACTGACCAAGGTAGTCTGCTGTTGATAGGATTTGCTCAGGAGAACTCTTACTGGAGGTTATCGTTAATTCCCAGCCAGGCTTCAGCAGCCTGCATGAAAGGAGATTTCATCTTGATGTGATTTTCTTGTATTAACCTGCTTATGTGCCAGGAACTGTTAATGAAGGAGAGCAGCTGAAGGGAGCCACAAGATGAAATAAGAGACAGAGGGGGAAAAAGTAATTTAGATGACAAAGGGTAGTTGAGGGTTTCAGAGATGGAAGATTCCTTCAGAAAAAGTGTGGTGAATATGCCCCTTTACCGCGGCCTCCAATTAAAATTGAAATGAAAGAACCCAAGAGAGTGAGCCAAAGGTCAGAGAAGAAAGACTTGTGAATATTCACCCTGCTGGAGCAGCTGAGGCTCACCTGCAAGGTACTTCGTGGTCCCTTAGTTGTTCAGCTGCTGGAGTGCCGTGCTCCTGGCCTCCTGTGCCTCCCCACACAGTGAGGAAGAAAACAAGGGGCTGCAGATGCATCCCTCCAGCTCTCATGCCAGCAGAGAGCCAGGTCATGGCTGGAGGTCCTTCCCATGCATTTCCACATGGGTAAATAGTAACTGTATGGAAAACAGCATTTGAGCTTAGGCTATGAAAAATGGTTATTGCACAGTTAAGTAGTGCCACTGTAAGGTAGGCTTTACATATTATTTATGTATTTTTTCTTGGTCACGCTACATTTCTACATAGACTGTAGCCATAGCTGTGACAGTAACCTGTCATTAAGATGCAAGCTCTAGAAAAATGTTCTGTACTTTCTAGAATTTCTTAAGAAATGACTGTGCGTAGCTCAATACAATACTTACTGCAATTTATGCAGAGATTTCTTAACTAATTGCATCCTTAGGTACACTAATGCCTATAAATGGTGTGAGTGATAAAATAATTCCAGGGTAACTTCTACAAACAAAATGTTTGAGATCTGTTTTGTAGCTAAGAAAATTGGAAAATGACAAGATGACAGCTGGAGAAGCATAAAAAAGTATGTCATAAGATTGTCTGAAATCATTCATATAGATCACTTGACTGTGATGGCAAATTAAATCATGCTGTTTTCCAAGGTTCACTCATAGTCAGAATTGCATATCTTCCAAAACAAAACCTTTGTGCATTCCCCACAATATGTTAGCATCTCTTTCAATTATGTAAACCATTAAAGATTTGATTTAAAAATATTTGTCCCTGTGGCCACTAAGACTTCAAGTTATGGAAAACTTTTCTGATTCTAACTTATTGTTGCATAGTTGAAAGGTGAATAATCCATTGTCTTCTTGATTATTTTCAAGACAGTGGTGAAAATACATTATAAATATTTGAAAAAATTTTGGCAAATTGCAGAAACATCACAGAATCTTGTTAAATACTGTTTCTGTCAAAAATCAGATTCAAGGGAAAACTAATTTTAAATACTGTAGGTTAATGATTTTTTTAGGTTTTTTAAATTTTAAACAGTTATAAAAAATTTATTAAAAATACTCCAAGGATATATTGAAAATATTAAAACAGATAAGAAATCTCTGTGATTTGTTTATCTGAGGGCAACTAGGATGACATATGAGAGAAAAATGTCCACGGTGCATTCTCTAAAATGCCTCTTAAAATTAAATTTTGTCTAAATTTTCCCCAGTGATTCTATCTTCCGTGATGTTTGCACTACCACTGGCTGCAGTAGCAATGAGGTTGCCAGAGTGGAGTCACTGTTTATTAAAATTGGTTCCACATTTAAGCTTTTAACATTCAGCAGAAATGTCAGTCAAAAGTAATGGGCAAAACCCTTCCCCATACTCTGAAGAGCTCTCCATACTCTCTGTGCTTTTCAGGTAGACTCCTGCTTAGTAACTAAGCAACCACATCCTGCATCTCTAACTCACACATTTTGATCTTACCAGAGGATTTTCTTTGGCAAATTTTACATTGAATCAATTGTAGATCTGCAGTTCAAGTCTGAAATGTGCTTGTTACAAAATCGTGAATGAAATACTTCAGTGAATAATTGTAGGTCTGCAGATCATCCCATTTGTGAATATTGTAATCCAGATTGAAATTTTCAGTTGGGAATGTATCTTCTGCAATAAATCAAGATAAGTGAATTTAAGAGTCATATATCTTTTGGCCTATCTCAATACCGTTTTTAAAAATTAACAAGTAGAGTGTGAATGCTTATTGTCCCACTGACTATAATATTGCCTAGGTTTTCTTTGCTTTATCCTCAAGGATCGTAACATTTAGTTTGAATAAGTAATCAAAACAAAGTCAATAGAAAATTCTGAACCTCCTTTTGGAAACCCAGCATTTGAATTAAATGTTTGCCTCCCATGAGTAAGTCACACGGGCATTCTCACAGAGAAGTATTATGCTAGTAAAGCTCACATGATCGCATATTCATAGAAAACAAATATGAAGGGGTTACAGCCACAGTTAAATGGAAGTTCCTTTTTGAATGCAGATAAATATTTAGGGTATGTATTCACACAGCTCTAGTCCTTGCTCATGCAAAACTCCAAAAGTACTAACCAGAGGGCCAGTCCCACGTTACAAACAGCACACAGTCAAAACAAGAAGTTCTCAGTGGTGGAAATGTTTTATGTAAGCCATCTGAGGAGCACTTAGCAGTAGGGAAAGTATCTGTAAGGGTCAGAAATGATGGAGTGTAGTTCAAGATCAGGATCACAAATCAGGACCATAAATGAAGGATGTTGATCCGTCCAGAGCCCCTCCACAGCTGATCACAATCCAATTCCCCCAGAGCTCCTTCATGTCAGTGCAAAGCTATGGGGCCAGAGTATAAACACACAAGCTCCTCAAAGGGGAATTTCATATCCAATGTTTCACAAAGGTTGATTTTGTAATTTATTCCAATGAAAACAGAGAGTATCAATTGGTAGAGCAGACATCGTGTCATCCTAAACCATATCAGTCTAATCTAATTCACTAATTTGGGAAAAAGAAACACTCTCTCATTCTACCAGAGCAATCGTTCCCAACCTTATCAGCCACGTGTTTGCTGCTAGCTTCAGATCCAACACAATCTGTGTGGGCATACAGTATCCGTATCTAGTCTAGCTGTATCAACTGGCCCAAGTAAAAGATTTCTCTTTATAAAGTTTGCCTTGACTGTATCTGTACACTGCTGCAGCTAGAGCAACACTACGGCCAGCAACATAAATGAACATTCTACTTATTTGAACAAAAGCCAAGCATAGACAAGTCACAAATTCTTCAGATGCAATTCAGAAAGAGACCATGCAGTAATCATGGAATATATTAGGTGGTCAGGGATGTCTGGAGATTGTCTAATTCACCTTCCTGATCAAAGAGGGGTCCTGGTGGATCTGAACAGTTCAGATGGATCGTGGTACTTCAAGGTTTCATTGTTCCTACAGTGGTCAGGCTTATTAAGTCTGTTAGGGTGTTTTCTCTCTCTCTCGAATTTATTGGTAATCTGAGATAAAATATTATATGAAAATGTCAGTTATGTAACTATAAGCAAGGCATAAATCACACTATCTCCTACTATTTTTTCTAGTCTGAAGAATAAAACAAGATTTGTAAAAGAATAAGAGGAATACAGAACTGTATGCGATTTTAATTGTACCACCACTGACACTACATGCACATAATGTTTCTCTGATGTACCATTTGGCCTAAGATATTCAAAAGGTGAGAAGATAAAACTACATCACTCATGTAACACATGCTTTACCCTCAAAAATTACTGAGGCAGGATTTGTATTTGTCACAATAAAAGTCAGTTTCAGAGGAGTTGACTGTTAACTGCATTGTCATTTAATTATGTCAAACACTATGCTGAATCATTCAACAAATACTTTCAAGAAAATTATTGGTTAATGTAGCTATTTAAGGGAAACATTTTCACCTGTTGTTTTAATTAAGAGAAAAGAAAGAAAGCATCTCTTTTCACAGTAAAATCTGTATTTATTTTTGTTGAGGAGGGTGATGTTTTTCTCTCTTTTCAAAACTTTTGTAGTTGGACTTTACCGTGAACACATTTGAAAGCTGCCCTTAATGCCATTCCTTACTTCAAAACTAATTGATTCACTGTGTAAACATTCCTGACGCACAGCACAAATACAATCAAGGGTCGTTTGCATGTGGTCTGCAAACCAGGCACAGGAGGTAATGTAAGAGCTGCTGTTTCATCCACTAGCCTCTGAGATAGATAGGGCTTTTCTGTATGACTCACCACTGCCTTTATTGTACAGAATTTTTTTTTCTGTTCAAATTACTCTAACGTGCAAACCCTGCATCACTATTTCAGAGTTTATAGCACAGCTGTTAATAATAGATCATCCTATTAAACAGAAAGTTAACTCCTGTATGCCTCCAAAATGTAGAAAACAACAAAAAAAAACAAACACAAAAAGAATGCATCAGGGAAGCATCATAAAATTCTACGTCTACTTGGAGGAGCAAGCACAACATCTGCCAAGCAGAAATGAAGCAGTTGCTTTCTCCTGCAAGCATTACCTCAGCCTCTTCTGGACAGATAGGCTTTTATCCATATCTCCATCTTCATGAGTCACTGTATAAACTGTTTGGCTGCCCTAAGCTGGTCTAAAGAGCGAGAAATATAAAGAGCAGGTGTCAGCACACAGTGGAAACCACAGTCCTCAGCTCCACAGTCACCTTCCTAGAGGCACTGCCCTGTGCAAGAGCACGAAGGGTGACCAGCAGGGCCCCATGGGAAGTGTTCACACCAGAGTCTCTCCAGACAAGAGGGACAGAGCTGCTCAGACAGACCCTGCTACCAGTTCTGGCTGGACCAAAAGCAGTCAAAGAATTCATCCTTCATCCTAGTTGAAAGAAGATCAGTAGATGTCACTGCCTTGGGCAGCATATGGAACTAACGATGTACTAACAGTTAAGTGTTTCACTTACTGTATGGAAGAGATTTTCACCCAGCCTCTCCACCAGACACTCCAAAACCAGGTGATTTGAGATGCGTGAGGGACTGAGTGATTGTCAGTGATTGTCTCCCATTTCAAGTCACCAGGTCCTAAGTATTTCTAATGGCTTCACATCTTTCAAGAGATCTTAGTCATGCAATGATTGCATTGTTTGAATCAGTTTATTCTAGTCTTGACAGGACATATCCTAATTTACATATTATTTTGTGTTCCCAGCTCCCTCATTAATGTTTAATGCCTCAATTCAGCCATCAATCCCCACTCAGCAGAACGATTCAGCTAAGTACATATTTAAATTTAAGTACATTCTTAAATGCTTTGCTGAAATGAAGCAGTCTTACAAACATGCTGACATGCTTTGCTGAATTAGATTTTCGTACACAAAAGAGTTCACATGCCATAGGCACTTGGGAGAGGAGCCTTCCTCTTCCTCATGTGCATTCATGTCCAAGTGCGTGGCTTGTGAAGGACATAGTGTTCTATAATGTTAAGGCATTATACTTAAGGAGAAGGTGGTTGCAATCCTGTTTTGGCTTTGCTGCTGCTTAAAATATCATGACACAACCAGAAATAATTGTTGTATTTCTTTGATTCTTTCAAGTGATCTATTTCAAACTAAAGTTTGAAAGATAACTATGACTCTGAAGATCTCTGCTCACAGTAAACTGATCAGATTGAGGTAATGCCTGATCCTTGGCGTTATTCAGGTCTTAAAGGAAGGGAAAATGAGTAAACTTTTGCACAGATGTCATTTTGTCCCTGGTAGGCCAACAAGTAGAGAAAAAAACCCTCAAACAAACAAACAAAAGCCAAACCAACAAAATGTACTGACACATTTCTCAAATTGGGATATTTGCCTTTGTCCAACAGGACTCTTACACCAACAGTGACCCAATTCTTTTAACTTTTCATATGGAAAAGTTAATGGTACATTGCTCCAGGACCTTGGTTTGGTGGGTGTGAGGGAGGGATTTGTATTTTTGATTTTACTTTTCAAGCTCTTTTACCCATTTCTTCCTACATGAGAATGAATGCAATAAATACCCTTCAGGCCTTTTCAACTCTAGGGGAACATACAATTTACTATAGTCACATATTTTCATTGCTGCTGGTAGGGGTGGAAGCTGTAGTAGATTCACTTGCTTTTATGATTGTTTCATACATACTTTAACTTAAGTATTAAAAAATCTAATAAAGAACTTATTTTTAAAACTGCAAATATGTGAGAGATGTTAGCACTTGCCTTTACAAGACAGCTGTCACCAGCAAGAGATCTTGCATAATCTGTTTACCTTACAAGGCATCCAAATCTCCCAAGGTATCCAAATCTTCTCTTGAATATAGGATGGGGGGGCTGAGGGCAGAGAGTAATCTGAACGGACAATTTTGTGCTAAAGACACTCCTTACAACGTTTTGGAGATGTCTATTACCTCAAAGTTTGGTTTAAATTTGTCCTAGTTATGGGTGAAAGTCAGAGGAAGGAAGCTTTTTTTCATATACCTTTTCATCAGTTCAACCATGCTCCTAATTTTATACCAAATCTTTTTTCAGTCAAAGTGCATGTTCATTATATACTCTCTAATTTTATGCAAGGAGTATGTCCATGACAGCAAAAAAGAGCTTTGCAGCTTTCAGCTTATGCAAGAATAAAGACTCACTACAGCTTGACCTAATCTACATCCACCAGTCCTATCTGACTGGTTTAAACTGAAGAAACTGATTTCAGGTTTTCAACCAAATTCTACTAACAGCCTGGCATTTAAAGTCAGAATCTCCCTTCTGTGCCTCTCTCTCCCCCACTTCCCTCTCTACCTAAAAAAAAACCAACAAAAAAACAAAAAACCAAATCAAGTGTTAGAATTATCTGAAAGGTAAAGAGTCATTTTTGGAAAAAAAATGTGAAAGCCCCAATCAAATAAAAGTATACCAAGACCTGAACAGCACACAGATCTGTCTATCTCATTATCTGCAAACTGGGCAGGAGAAATTCTGTGACCTAATTGGTATCTCTCAAGCCATGGACAGTAACTGGACAGGTTTTTTTGTGCAGCATTTGCTTCTTTTCATCAAAACCTTTCTGAGTATTAGGTGTTGCCCAGGGACTTTCTGATCTGTGTCATTTCCCTTACCTCAGTCTGTTACCACACTAATATTCCATTTACCATTCTTCAGTTTTAGCTAAGTTGTAAATATTTTTCGGGGTTTTTTTCCTGCTAAGGTGTCTTTGGGCCTAGGGAACTTCACCGTGTAGAGTTTCAGATACTCCCAAAAAGTCAGTCGTTGATCATGAACTTTGAGAACTATGACCAGGACTTAGAAGCACATGCACACATGTAACCAAGCCAATTATTGGAAACAGGAGATGAGGTTTCCTCTTCCTTAGGTGCATGGAGTGGAGGGCACTGCTCTGAGTGCAGAATGGACAGGCACACCTGAACGGGCAGTGAGTGTCCCAGGCAGCAGCTACTCCCAGATCTGCTGCAGAAGCTCTGGGAGTACTCACATGGCAACACCACACAAGTCTTACAGTGGTTGCAATATCACTGTTGTTGGTTCTTATAACAGCTGCTTTAACCTGAGAAAGCTTTTGCCCTACAGTATTTGCAGGACTATTTGCTGAATAAGTTAAATGTCCCACAGAGGAGGTCAGTAGACTGCAGACATACAAAATCAAGACCAAAAACTGTAGCTACTGAGGGAAGCTTCCACAATCAGCCATTAAGTAGTTATTGATGACAGACTGTACTGGTTACAATGCATATACTAACACTACCCTGTGTTTTTGGCAACCATCATTTTCAAGGCTTTGGTTCAGGGGCCCTTGAGTGAACAACATCTTCCCATGGGCTTCTCAACACAGCATGAGGCTTCACAGATTCAAAACAACTTGTACCGTACATGACATCTGTGTGCACTGCTCCTCAAAAGCAAGGTACATCAAGGGACCAGAAAACCAGCAACCTGCCACCTTAAATTCCCTTTCCCGGTGTCGTGCTCCCTACCCCCGCTTTAATGCTGCTGTCTACCAAAATGTTGGCTTTGGTCGTATTATCATAATGAAGGAAGCAAGCCAGTCTGTGTCATACATGGGGATTTCAGGAAGCTAATTAACAGGAGGGAGCTGTGGGAGTTTCTGAGAAGCTGAGCTCTGATGTAACTCAAAGCCATGAACTAGTAAGCTTTTAGATGCTCCAGCCATACATAATTTATGTTTGTCAGTCACATGGCAGCAAAGCTCATTTTGCATAATGGATACTTGTGATGGAAAAGTGCTTACAGGGTTTCAGCAGAGCAGACAGACCTTTCATCTATCTGTATCAAAGAGAAATTAAACAATCATGGGGGTTTGCAGCATTCCTGTTGAAAACTCTGAAAGTAAGGCTTTAAAGACGTGCAAAACCTTCTAGGATGGCACTCGTGATCACAGAATCATGGAATCATAGAACAGCCTGGTTGGAAGGGACCATAAAAATCACCGAGTTCTAACCCCCGCTGCCGTGGGCAGTGACACCTTCCACTAGATCAGGCTGCTCAAAGCCCCATCCACCCCGGCCTTGAACACTTCCAGGAACGGAGAATCAACAGCTTCTCTGGGCAACCTGGGCCAGTGCCTCACCGCCCTCACTGTAAAGAATTGTTTCCTAATACGTAATCTAAACCTACGCTCAGTTTGAAGCTCTCTCCTCTTCTCCTGTCGCTACGTGATATTCAGAAGTACCGCCGCACGATCGGCCATTTACACCGCTTTCCGATTTGGACAGAATTCCTTTTCTCGCCTGCAGCTCCTACAAAAATCCCGTCTGGCGGCAGAGCAGTGGGCGCCACGAACGCCNCTGCGCGGGCGCTGCGCGGGCCGGGCGTTACCCGCCGTCCGTTACCCTCCGGCCCCGGCACCCTCCGGCCCCGGCCCCACCATCCCGGTACCAATGGACGACGCGGAACAGCAGCCCGGGCCGGAGCCGGCCGAGATGGCTTATTTCGGCCCCACCTCCCTCACCTACCTCCCCGTCCTCCAGTGGTGGGTGCTGTCCCCTCGCCCGCTGCCGGGGACGGGCCGCGGCTGAGGATGGAGCAGGGAGGTGGCGCGGCTGCCTCTCCTTTGCCGGGGGGCTCGCAGGATCTGCCTTGCCGCAGGGAGAGTCCTGCTTTTAACTCTTCTCGCGGTTTCTTAGGGCAAGAGTCTGGTTTGCTGCAAAGGCCCCATCATCATGGTCATGCATAAATGATACCGGGAAAGCAGGGAAGTTTTCCTGAAAGTCCATCTCCTGCCAGAAGCCTTAGTGATACGGAGGTGGTTTGACATGGGGGAAACGGGATTTTGTCCCAGCCTGCCCACTGGCTGGGATCTGGTCCCTGGCAGCCATCCGTCTGATGTGATGCTGCAGGGCAGCTGTCGAGGATCTCCCTGGCTGGACCACTCGTGCCTGGTGGGCTCTTACAGCACACAGGCGGCTGCGAGCGGGTGGCACACTGGCACTTGGGGTGATGCTGGGCGTTTGACGTTCTCCGAGGTGATGTTTTCTTGAGCTGAAGGTAATGGTCGAACTCCTTAATGAGACACTTCGTGTAGTGGAGGAAGGTCGCCATTGTTTTTTTGGGCTTTGAGGAGAGCATCAATCTGCCACATGACAGCCAAAGAGAAACCAGGGTTACTTTCCTTCTCTCCCCAAGCACAGATGAGTCCTGCTAGTAAATAATGTTGAAGCTTTATGTGAAACAGTAACAACACATACAAACTTTTAACTTGTCAGGACGTAATCTTATATAATTTTATTCCCCTTCTCAATAATACTTGAGCAGTGGGAGTTAGTCTGTGTTTTTACTTTGATATAGATACCACTGCTCCCATTTTAAAAGGACTGAAGCAAGAGATTCATACAAGGTCATTTATCCAATAGCTTTGAGACACAGCATAAAACTGAATCATAAGCAATCTTTGAAAGGATGAACTAATGATTTTTTTTCATCATGATAACCTTCTTTTCATGTTTTGAAAAATTTTAAATGTTCAGCTTCATTTTACAGTTGGTGCATTGCCAAAAGCAAACCAGATTTTGGTCCAGAAATGGTTTAACAGCAGACTTGCCAACCTGTATAATGGCCTGGCTGCTGAGAATTCACATAGTACAGGTGGCAAACCCTAAACACTTGGAGTCTATGTGAGGTCTTAAAATCAATCAGATAATAAACCTCACACAGTGTGTGGATACATAGTAGATAAATGGAGGAGGTCTTTCCACCTGTACCTTTTCTATAACCTCTAGCTTTCTCCCCTTCCACACTTTCCTTTTGATTTTGTTGTCTTTATTCACAGTTTTGTTTTGATGCATGCCATAAAAACTCAGGTTTTGAAAACCTTGGGGCTAATAGGCAAGAAGATGAGTGCTGTGCTCTCGTCTGTGTGGATTGTTTTCCTGACAGAAATATTTTTGTATTATGTGTCAGCACTAAGAAGGTGTTTGACTTACCGTTTGAAAAAGACTGTCAGCTTAATAGACAAAAAATTCACAAAATGGAATTCCCAAATACTTTGTCACTAAGTAGTTAAATGCTGAGGAAAAACTATTGGCAGAAACCAGCTACTGAAGCATGAATTAATTTCTGATGCACTTCCAACGACTCTTGTGGTGTTATATTAAGGATGAATTTGAACTTAAGGTTAATCTCCTCTGAGACTGCTCAATTGTGAAGGGTTTTGAGATGCTCTAGAAGAAAAAGCATTTATGCCTGCTGAGAGGCAGAGCTCATCAGGACTCTTAGGCAGAATAAATTTCATTTACCTATTAGCCTGATGACGGGAACTACCCCATTAGAGCAGCAGATCCCCTATCTTTGGGTGCAGGTTTCTGCTCAGGTCTAGCCGCGAAGCCTTTGCTGTTGGATGGTGGGGCAGGAGGTGGTGAGGAGCTGGCAGGGAGCCCAGCACAGCCTCTTGGGTTGTTGGGTGAGAAGATGGTCTTCAAGGAGGTGTAAGTGAGGCATTTGGGGGTCTTTTGCTAGGGAGAAGGAAAGCTGGGGGAAGCAGATAGCCTTCTTCAATGGAAAAAAGGGGAGGAGGCACAAATAACAGGTGAGGTAGACATCATCAAGCTGCACAGAGACCATCTTCTTGCTCAGCCTGTTCTAGCCAATTTTCTGTAGACCTTATCCACTGTTTACTGCCAAAGCAACTAAGATAAACAACTGGGTTGCCTGCAATCAGGCTACTAAAACAGAGGATGCTGATTTAAAATCCAGCTGACTTATCTCACCCGGTGAATGTGAAAAGTCTGCTTTCCCAACCAACTCAATTATAAGTAAAGACACAGTGAGTAACTGGCACTGTGCTACACTAGCATTCGGCTGATAAATTAATTAAATATGCATAAATAATTTGGTAGAATGGAAACAGAGTCAGAGCAAGAAACCACCGTATACGAGCAGTGTGTCATGCTTTGAAAATTAATCTCTCTGCTCCTTTGCTTCAGCTTTGCGCCTGTATTTGTACTGCAGCCTATTATCTTCTGACATCAAAACCATTGGCATTATCTTATAATTAAAGATCATTTTTTTCCTGGTGAAGGTAATATCTTAGGCTAATAAATAACCAAGGTTACATTTTTCTCACCTTATGCACACAAGTAGTTACATTTTATTTGACTGTGACCATTCTGATGAGTAGGATGAGTCAGGGATTTGGTGAAAGGATGGATATTTAAACACCTAAGCCTATTTCAGTCCTGCCAGTTCTGTTATGTAGTAACTGTAAGTTAAAATTCTTCTCTCCTATTAAAGGTGTCCTAAAACCAGTGAATTTAAATGAAAACAGAATGTGGTCCTTTATAGTTTGTGCACTCTGTCCCAAAACACCATATTGCACATTTTAGGTGGAAAAATGCTCATATTATTATTTTTGGTATAGTGGATACCTTTCTATTTAGAAGACCAAAGTTAGATCCTTTGATAGAACAACATTTTGCATATGAGAAATTCTAATACTGTCTGTATTGGTGTTAATGTTATAATGGTATTACTAAGTTATATTGTTTTAATTAAAAAATTATGAGAACTAGTTAATTTCTTAGCAGAATCTCACATGACCTCCCTTACATGTTGAAAACAAGGAAAATAGAGCTTTAAAAGTTAAAAATAAACAGAGAGTATACATATATATATTTATATGAAAAAGTATATTGTTTCCCAGGATACAGATTAACACAAAGGAAGTAGCACTTTTTGATTCTATACTTCTATAAAATCAGAGTGACTATTACAGAGTTCACTGTAAATCTGATGAACTATTAAAATCTAACAATTCTTTCTTCTAACTCTGACATAAACCAATTGATGATTTTTGTTTTGAAGGCTAGCTGATAATTTCTATTTGTGTGGAGGATGCACTGTACCCTGTCGGCTACTGTATGAGCTGTATGTTGAAACCTGCAATCCAGATTTCAAGATTCAAGTACATCCATCCACCTTTGGAAAGGTACAGAGTAGATAGGATATACAAGATAAAAAGTAGGGGTGCCTAAACAGAAAGCCTGATCATCAACTATACACACTGCATATCAAAAGAGATTAAATAACAGAGAAGAATTAATATGTAATTAATTATGCTTGTGCTTTTTCTAATTTATTTCTGCTATGCCCTCATGTAGATGCATTTATACCAGAGGAAAGAGCATTGTTTGGGATGGAGTAGTTTATTTTCTTCAGGGGACTGGTGTATGATACACTAGCAAAGATTTCTTTTGCCAACCTATTTTAGAAAGTTGTGCCAGTTTTCTGTTTTTAACAGCAGAAAGTTACATAGCTCATTCCATGAAGATAATTCTTCTTCGGTTGTTACATGATTTTATACTTTCCCTTTTCAGTATACTTGAGGAGAATTTGCTCCAAACATATTCTAAAAAGTTGTTACGGAATCATCCAAGCAAAACAAATGCAGATGTAAAACTGAATCTCCTTCTAACAGTTCCACTTTTCTATTACATAGAGGTTGACATGACCCATGGAATAATTAACACTTAGCAATCCCAATTGCAATCAACACCCATAGCTATTCAACCTTTTTAAATAAATTAAGGAAGATAGAAAGCCTTGTAGTTATTTCTTGTTCAAGACTTCTTGTTCAGAACTTCCTATTTTTTATGGCTAACATTCTATTAATTCCCATAGTAAGAGCTACTAAGCATTGTTTTAACACAAGCCCAAAATAATTTAGGTACAAGTTGTACCTGAAGTCGATTTCATTTGTGTGGCTAACCCCATTCTAGGAATCATTTATGTCAATTCAATTCAATCTAATGTTTTTACTGGATAAGTTAAATCACTTTTGCTGAAAATTAAGATTTGAGTGAGTGATCCGGTGTGATTTATCACCATAGCTTAATGGATCATCACCCATCAGCTAAGACCGTGGGTAGAATTTGCCTGGCTCAACATAGGCATTGGCCATGAAGCTTGTCACCTTAAGAACCTCCAGGTAGCCAATGGAGAGAAATAAGTAGTTACACGTTTCCTCACACTAAATGAGTCCCCTCAGATAGCTCAGATGAAAGGGGCCTCAGAACTGCCATTTGTTTTTGCCCATTGACTACACAGTCTGCAGTGACTACCTTAGACTTCTCTGCCTTGTAGCCACGTAGGTGAGATTAATCCCATCCTGCCTGTACCCTTCCAGTGCTCCAGCACAACTGAGTTACCACCTGTAAGCTAAGCCTTCTTGTGGTTTACCTTAATGTGTTTTACTTTCGAGCTGGGACAGGCACAGGTGAAGCGTGAGTCTGGTCACATGGGAGAGCTGACGAGCCAGAGCGGCGGTGGGGTGGTGCTTGCAGCTATTTGCTCACAGCCTTAACCAACCCAGTGCGTTGCAGTGCAAGTTAACACGTCCCAAAGGAGCAAGCTAGGGGGCAGCTCCCCAGTGCCTTGCAATGGTCTGTCCTGCAGCAGGAGAATGGACCATGTAGCAAGAAGCCAAGGAGAGCAGGAACCGCAGCAGCCCTGGTTTAAACTGAGTGCGCGTGTAATCCGTTACCACAGCCTATAATGGGCTGAGCATTACCGAGCTGCAGTAACCTGATTGTGCTCCATGCATGTGGACTGCAAGGGCTTTTGCAGTCCAGCCCCATGTGGATCAAACTATGGTGACTGAAGACACTACTAATCTCATCTGCACTATCCCTCTGCCCAAATGCATCACTGTCTCTGTAGAAATGGCAGTGGGAGGAAGGATATGTCTTGTGCCACAAAAGCCCCAGTTTCATAGGCTACCCTTTTAGAAAAATAGGATTATGCTGAACTATCAGTTTGAGAAAGGGAGCAGCTGGAGTGGGTGGATGCAGAAACATGCAAGGAACAGGCCCATCATTAAAACTAGAGGTGCATGTTAATGAGTCCCTTATCAGGCCTTTGGACCAACGACACACACTTTGCAAAGTCCAAGCTTTGTGCTGCTGAGTGAAGACTCTCCTCACTCCTCGCTAACGGAGTGTAAATCCCCTGTTCCTGCTATATTGCAAATATTAGAGTGTCCTGGGTTAGTCCTGGACCCAGGTGTCCTGAGTTAGTCTGTCTTCACAGGACAGCTCATGCAGAATAATTGTAGTGAAGTGTATTATTACCCTGACAGTATTTAATTACTCTGTAGAGCCCAACCTTGACAGATGCTGCATGACCTCAGTTCATACCACCACAGTGGTCAAAATGTTGCTTTGCAGCTTGATGGTTCAGGTCCTTTTAAGACTGATAAGTCAGGCCCTATCCTGTCAGTACACCTTCCAAGAGTAAGTGGGTTGGTGAAGCCCCTTGTGTAGGTCCTTCTTAAATGAATAAGCCTTGAAGGTCTGGCAGAGTGTGGGACCACCAGAGCACCTTCAAGTTCCCCCAGTTGATTGATCCTGCCCTGGCTGCAGGGGGTCTCTTGGTGTGAGCACTGTTTTCCAGTACAGACTATAAGAAAAGTTGCTACATGAGAGAGGTAATCCATTAAATTACTTAGCCTTGGATCAGCAAAAGCCTGATTAAGTTTAGTTCAACAGTTACCATTTGAGAGGTATGTAAGAACAGTTATTAGCCTGGAAATGATGAAAAGCAAACAAAGTGATTAAAGACAAAAAAATGTGGCAGATATATTTTTGCATCTTAGAATGAATTTGCCAAGTATCTCTAATTTTCTGTTTGTTTATACAGCTTATTCAGTTAGTTTTCCCAGGCCTCGTGACAAGAAAGCGGACCACAGCAGGGAGTATCAGGTATTGGGTTTGTGTCCTTTCTTGGAAAATGTTATTTATAACTATTGTAATAAAATTTTAAAGTGGCTGACTTTTCAGGCCCAGCATTGTAATATGGCAGCTGAATTGTTGGTTGCAAGTCTATAACACAACACAAAATCCAGAGTAATTCATGGTGTAACCAAGGACATTAAAATAGAGTTAATTCCATGAAAACCACCACATCAGATCTGCTTTGGGAAGGCATGAATTCCAGACTGGACTGCTTTTTAAAAGACCTTAGTGCTCCAATTTATACCAGCTATTAACAGCATGGTTTGCATGAAGCATCGGCAAGATATCACAACCTTACTTAGAGCTCTTCAAACACTGCATCTCTAGGTCAGGAAAGACTGGCTCTGGGATGCACATGGGTGGCAGCCATGATTAATGTCTGAATTGTGCTTTTTGTCCTTGCACACATCCGTGGGGTGACCCAGCATATACTGATGGTCAATGGAAATGCCGTACAGTTTCAAATCGTTTAAATCAGACAACTTCAGGTCCTCCTCCTAAATGTCCTTTCTTTCCCTTCTCTCTCTTCTAGAGCACGGAGAGTTTGATGCTTTTTCATATCCAAAGTTATACTCACACGCTGAGCATCCAGACTAGGAAAAGGGATGTTTTAAGGGCATTGAGACGGAATAATTTTACAAGCATTTTGTGCAGCTGTCAAGTACGGGCTTTGAGAACAACATGCCCTTACTTGATCTGTGACTTGTCTCCACTAGTCTGGACTTGCTATCAGCTCGAGCCAGGAGATCCTTTGTTTTGGGAGTGACCCACCTCAGACACTCCTAGGCTCCTCCTCACAGCAGACAGGATTTGGGCTGGTGTTTGGTAGGCCCCATGCTTTCTCTTCCCATCAGCAGAAGGTTACCTGCTCCTGGCTGCAGGTGGCCCCAAACCACGGCACTGCTCCCCTGGTTCCTGGTGACCCAGCCCGGGAGGAGCCAGCTGGTAGCACCTTGGTAGCAGAGATGGTGACTCTGTTGCTCACTGAGCTCAGATAAATCTTAGAGAAGGTCTGGCAGTTTTCTTGAGTTTTAGCTTGCCATGCCACTGATGGGCCATCCAGTCACTGAGCTACTGTAAATGGCTGAGGAACAGCTGGAATAAGTCCTTCAAGTTCCGTGGGGATGTGGGGACCTCTGTCTGCTCAGAGTCTGGTTCCTGACTTCACTAACTGTCCTGTACGAATCTGAGGCACTCCATTCACTGGCTTAAGTTTAATTTTGTTTAGAAGAAGGTATAATTCCAGGGTAAAAACTGTTGAAAGGAGTTTGTAAAAAGTTTGTGTAATTATTTTCTGTTTGGGAAAATAAACATTCAACAGAATTTAAAAAACAAATATAGCTTTTTCTACTTGATTTTTTCTTGGTTAAATAGAATGATCATCTGCTTTCGAAAGAGGATTATGAATTATTTGCTGACTTGTTGAAAACCGTATGGTTGCCAGTTCATCTTTTTTTAATTTTCTAGATATCATTATGATGGAATAGCTATCAAGAAGGAGTCTTCCTTCTATGCACGTTTTTGCTGTCTTCTGTATGAACAAAATTATCTCAGGTTTGTTTTTTAAAATGTTTTAATCAAAAAATGTCACAACAGTGTATATGTTTTCTGTCCACAAAAATCTGTAAATCATCTGTTGAACACTGACAGTAGCATTGTATTTTTTTTCTCATTATAAACACTATGAAAATGCTGTGCCCTAATAGACGAGCTGCATTTTGGAAACAGACACTGCCTAATTAGTCTTCCTAAAATTGAACATTTTAGCCATGTAGATCTTAAGAGCAGGAACTCATGCTGAACTTAAAGAAAAGCTTAATATATTGAGACTCTAAATGGGAGGTCAAAAAACACATATTGAAATGGCTTCATGACATTCTATCACCTTTCTCATTAAACAGTAGGCTGAAGAAATGTGTTAAAGTATAAATGACTGCGCTATTTCGAAGAGTCCTACACACAATCATGTTATCTGGGGTTTTTACTACTTGAAACAGTGCTTCAAAACTACTTCACTCACTTGGTTTTAAAATATCAGATTTTAAAATCACCTCTTGTAAGAGAACATCAATAAGAACATGTGTAAGACAAGTATAAATGGATTGCAAAACTTAAAAGCCTAAAAGCCTAAAATGAATGTAAGATACTATGGTGGATTAAAGTGTAGACAGGAGCACGTTGTGGGCAGGAGAGGAAAAATTCTCATGGTTAAGCTCATGGTTCAGATAAACAAACCACAGGCTTGAATTTCTTCACAGAAAAAAAAAAAAAAAGGAATGGAAATGCTGCCATTCTGCAACAGTTTCACACTCCTTTACACCGAAGAAAAAAATTAGGTGCAGCCTATGCCTTGGGCTTTGAAGGCAAGGCTGGTATCCTCATTCTCTTACAGTCTTGTACATTCCTTTAGTGTGTACATGGGTAAATTCTGTAATTTGGTTTCCATTCTTTAATATGGAGATATAGCATTATTCTATGGCATGAATGCTAGAGGCATACAAGTCAGCCTATAAGGACCCAGATATCTGGTGATGCTGAAATTGTTTCAGTGTCTGTGATATTTTATATAATATTTACTTAATTAAGTGCATGCTTTGGAAGAACATGGAAAAATTACACCCATAGGTTTGTTGCCTTTCTTCTCAGGTTTTATGGCAGGTAATGTTGCAGAAGTCCATAGGGGGACAAAGGTAAATGATGAGACAGGACAGAGGATCAGGTTCTGTAGATGATCGACTGGCAGTCTGTTGTTGTGAGACTAAACAAATTATTCATAGGAAATTTGAGTCTGGTTTCCCATGACACCCTTACTGAAGTGATATCCTTCACTTCCTCTGCACCCAGTATACCCAGAACAGGCCTAAGGTTTGACATCCACGATTAGAAAAGGTCTTGTCCATTGTTTTAAGGAATATTGCAGGTCTCTGGCTAAGTCTCTGCTGGTCTTTCCTTTTCAGGGAAAGAAAGCTGTTTCCCTGCAGCATCACTTAAAAATAGCAATCTTGATGGGCATAAATGGAAAGCTGATGGTTCTGGACATATGACAGCTGAGAGAAAACAGAATGATTTGAATTGTTGCTCTTTTTTCCTCCCAGTGTAGAAACATGAGGAAAAAAATTATAAAGTAGGAGGAACCAAAGAAGCAATGTTAGCTGAGTTTGGGGCAGGTACAGAAAGAAGGACTTCAGCCACTGCTGGGAGACAGACACACCACATATGCCAGCATAGCTTCTGTCTTTGGCCCTCCCCATGGAAATGAGCCACCTCCTCTGTGGGCTGGGGAACACCCTGTAGGTCATGCTTAACCACAGCAGAGCTGCTGCCCTGGCTGCAGGCCTCCCTCTTGTTCTCCACCAGCTGCAGAGGTGCCTGCCCAGACACCTACTCCTAAAAAACTGTATTTAATTTGGCCAAGCCAAGGAATAGGATGTGCATTCCAGGGAAAGGGCTGACATCAACCAGCCACCTACTGATCTTGATATTGTTTCTTGAGATAAACACCTGTCCTATTGAGAAAAGCCTGTGAGAGTTGCCATTCTTCAGCCTGGAGAAGAGAAGGCTCCAGGGAGACCTTAAAGCACCTTCCAGTACCTAAAGGGAGCCAACAAGAGAGCTGGGGAGGGACTTTGTACAGGGGCACGTAGGGATAGGACAAGAGGCAATGACTCCAAACTGAAAGAGAGTAGGCTTAGATTGGATATTAGGAAGAAATTCTTTACAGTGGGGGTGGTGAGGCACTGGAACAGGTTGCCCAGAGAAGCTGTGGATCCCCATCCCTGGAAGTGTTCAAGGTCAGGCTGAATGGGGCTTTGAGCCACCTGGTCTAGTGGAAGGTGTCCCTGTCCATGGCAGTGGGGTTGGATTGGATAACCCTTGACGGTCCCTTACAAACCAAACTATTCTATGATTCTATAACTTTTCAGATTAAAAAAAAATTCAAAATATAAAGATGGTATTCAGACAAAGATCATCTTTTGAGTTGCAATAGAAAAGTCCCTTAACTACAAAATTATCTTGTCTGATGCTTCCTTCATTTAAGACAATTTTAAGAAGACACTAAGCTGTTGAGTGAAGCCAGACAGCTGAAATTAGAGCAGCTTCCACTCTAAATGCAGCTACATGTCCCTGTCTCAAGCCAACATGCAGGCCCACAACACCTGGGCAGATGGGTGTCACAATTACTTCTTAGTATCTCATATAGCACAGCAGGAGAAAACCAAGAGAAAGCAGTAAAAAAGCACAAAACACAGGCAGAGAAGCATGAGTAGCACAACTCTGAAAGAAATAATTAGGTCACATACTAAAAAAGCATCTGCTTCAACCAAATAAGTGAGTTAGTTTCCATTTGTGTGGAGTTTTGTAAATTCTTTGCAGTTAAGTCATGAAAGAAATACCTCATCTTTACTGTCCTATCAGTAGGGTTCAGTACTTTTTGAAATCACTGTTAATTTTTCATGATCCAATAAAACTGATAAAACCAGCAAAGGAAAATTCTAGAATTTTTTTACTTATAAAATTGAAATTTAGAAAAAGTAATTAAAACTTGAAGGCTTTTTTATCTGCAAGAAGAAATTTTGTTCTCATATAGGTAATTATATGTATAAACACAGCAGGGTATTTGACCTATAATCTCAGTTTTTGAGAGTGTATTCGTGTGGAAATTTCCAAATCAGAGTGAAGAAGATTTTTAATGTACCATTTCAGTGCAGTCCAGTGCCAGTCTGTTGTCCAGACCCCTCTAACGGGATGCACTTCTCTGGCTTGTTGCAATTTCCCTCTGGCAGAGGCCGGGGGTATCTGTTTCAGTAGTGAAGGTGTCCTAAATACCTACTGCGCCCTCCCATGCCTGAATACAGTCCAACATGCAGATGCTTTTTCAGTCTCACCTTCCAGAGGGGAAAGTGGATCCCTGAGCCCAGCTGAGAGACCAAGGCATCCATCCAGCCTGCGGCTTGGCGAAGAAAGGAATGGTTTCAAAACTGTGAACCACTCCTCCTAATTACTGAAAAGGATGTTTCTTGACCAGGATAGCCAGCAACTGACATGGTGCTGGTAGTGAGGAACTAGGCTTCTGAGGGATCTGGCAGCTTGGGAGCTATGCTTGTTGGTGTCACAGAAATGGCAGTAAGGTTATAATGGTTTGCCTTTAAATACAAAGAAGGCGTTTGCATTTTGATACTCCTCGGACCTCAGATGTGTCGGGGTTGGAATGTTTTCACACGAGGAGTGATGAGGATGGTCTTACACAGCACCTGTGAACTGGTTCATTTAGAAATCTTCAATTCTTTGAAGATATGTGTACCACAGCTCTGATGATGGTGCTATGCAAATAGTGTAAACATATGCAACTGTAGTCAATGAGGTCTCCAAATGTACTACAGAAATGAGAGCATATGGTATTTACTGATTTGCATTATAATAGAATGTGTTCCCTCTTGGAATGGGAGCTTTGAGGACAAGCTCTCCCTAAAATGGTACCTGGTCTGGCTCAGAGAACAGCAGTGTTTAAAAAATGTCATTGAATTTTGGTTCTATAAGAGTTGCTTTTTTGATTCTAGTAATAGGCAAGGTTTAGGCTCCTGACTGTCTAGTGAAGCAAACCTATTGTTTTTTCATTTAAAAAAAATTGATTTTGATTCTAGCAAATTAACTTTTCTAATCTCTGTGTAATCTGACAGTCAACAGCATGCACATTCACCACCTTCCCACCTTTCATTTTTCTTTTGTCCTTCCCATTTGCTTCTCTGTTATTCTTTAGTTCATCCCCATTCTTGTATTTCCCATTTTAGCTTTAGTTCTCACCCCATAGCATTGCCCAAACTCTGCAAAAGAGATGGTGAAATTCCTTATAATTTTGCTGTCACCCATTTTCCCCTTCTCCCACCCACCTCCTCTTTTGTGTGTTCTGTCTTTACCCAGGCACTGCTCTCCGGGGGAAGTGAGCATCTCTGATGTGCAGCCAAGCACCAGGTGAGTCCCAGCCCGCTTTGCTAACAGTGAGAGCGCATAGAACTGTTAGTGTTCTGTAGATATTTGCACTTAACCGTCACTGAGCTCCTGGCTGGCTGCTGGGGCACAGAGGAGCCCATGCAGCACTCCTTGTCTCTCCTCGACGTCCCTGTGTCAGGGGAGTGGGGAGCCAGTCTGCCGAGGGAACCAACGCACTGGAGGCGAGCGATGCTGATACGTGTTGCCATAGTAGCAGCAGCAGAAGATACAGCTGGCCGCCTTCTCAGGGAGAGCAGGAGCTGGAAAACACTCATTAATTTTATTTCACAGGCTTTAGAAATCTGCAGGAAGGACCTATTTGAAAGAAGTGTTATGAAACATCTCTACTTACATGTGTTTGCCTTTGTCCAGTCACCACTTCTAAAATGTTCGGGGAAAAGAGTCACCAGCACCACCAAACATACTCAGCATGAATGTTGTGCCCTGTCTTGGGCAGCCAAATTGGTTGTTTAGCTGGAGCACAGCCTTCATGGCATGGAGTAGGGCAGAGGGAAAGGTGGCAAGGGCCAGTCCTGTGGATGGCAGAGAGAGGAGAGGAAGCTTTTTCAGTGGCTGGAGTTTACAGGCAGATAAGTTGTTACATTTTGTCCTCTGTCCCTTCAGGATGTGTGGTGGTACCCTGGTTTGTAATGCATCACAGCAGTGAAACCCAGTAGCCAGGATCTGATTAGATAGCCTGCCACCCTTCAAAACAGCCAAGTCCAACAGGACCCTTGAGTTTGAAATGCCTTCATAGACAGTGAGCAGGTGTCAGCAGCAGATGGAGGCTTGACTGGAGCCATCCAATTTTTGCAGCATGTCCCTTTTACTAGCAACATTGCCTCTCCCTCTGCTAGCATTAGCCTCAACAAAACAGGCAGGGAGAGAGTAGGAGAAAGTACAGCAAGAAAGCAGCCTGTTGTGCCTGCTTTCAGCAACGAGCCAGTGGTCAAGCCTTTGCAGGTCCAGGTAAATTCTGACTGTGTGGAACACCATGGCCAACTTGCAAAGTAAATGGGAAACAGTCAGAAACAAAATGCCATCTAAACTGATGTACGGTGCAGAAAATGCAATAACTGCGAAACCGAAGCATAAGGATTATTGTGCTTTTGTTATTTTCATGTTTGTAATAGTTGTTACCATTCCAAACAAACTGCAACTACAAATACAAACCCATGGTTCTGGTGCAAGAAGTTCAAAGATATTGCACGGTTAAATGGTCAATTGTCGTTAAAATGAATGTTTCAGTTTTATCTTAAAATTCAGAAATTGGTCTTCAGATTTGTTAGAAAATCATGGGATTACCAAATGACAGGAAAGAGAGCGGGGATTGTTTCCCAAATACAACTCTCCAACCTAGTGCAGTCTATCCAGTTTGAGCTCATTTGCTTACTAAATACGGAATAAATCAGAGAGCTTTTGAATGTTTGTTTGGTTTTTTTCTGTTATATATTTTATCACAGTAGAAGTTCCTGGAGTTCTGAAAATGCAGCTGATTACAAGAAGAATAGACAAAAAAAAGGAACAGTGAGTTTCAGATACATTAGACATAACAAAATGTCTATCTGTGTGTTTAATTATATAACTTCTATCTAATATGTTCTGATGAAATACAGCTAGCCCATCTTCTTCAAAATAATCTTGGTCTGTGTAATCTCACTATGTGCTTACTTCCTAAATAAACTTACTTACTAAATATTTTTGTTGTCTTAAAGTCAGCTCAAATAATTTTGTCTGTACTGAGGGTGGAAATTGTGGCTGACAGATCAGGTTTTGAATATTAGGGGAATTAGTGAGGCACAACCTTCCTTGCCTGAGGCCCACATTAACAGACCCTCATGCTGTTGAGAACGTGCCTTTTCAGCATGCTCAGAGTTTATTGGCATGAGAAGTATTTAAATACTAGGAAATTATTAAGAAAAAAGAGCACAATCCCTGCCCACTGAAAAGGCCAGATGCAAAACTAACCTGTGGCAGTTCTCCCCTCAGTGAGCTGCCATGGGATGGCCTGACACCAGACTTGTTGGATGTCAGCCAGCAGAGCAGGAGCAACTTATGCAGACCAAAGTGAGGAAAAAATGAGAGGCTGGATGTCTGTCTTATTCCTACCGAGTGCTCGGGTGCTGTTATGAGTGCTGTGACAATGACAGCCAGTGGGAAATGTGCTGTCACCCCCACAGCACAGCCAGCTATCTGCAGCCTTTTCTAGTGGGTTACAAGTGTGACACAAGTGCTATAGAAAATATAAATGAAAGATATGTATAGTATTAAATATTCACTGGTTTTGAAAAGAAATTCATGTACAGTTTAGAATTTAAATATTTAGGCAGCCCTGCTTGTTTCTTTCACCCACCCCTATTTTCTAAAAAAAGACAAGCATTTCTCTAAAGAAATACATCTTATTATAAAATCATGTCCTTAAATTTCAAGAAAATACTTAATACCTTTAATCAAACTGACAAGATAATTGCGATCTTTTTTTTTTATTGTCCAAAATAAATTCTGATGGATCAAGAGTAAGAATTTGCAGTATTATCCATCTGTTATTTATCTGAAGACTGAACAAGAGACATTTCATTACCTTTCTCCTGATTTCAACCAGTTCTTCTTTGGAGAGCAAGCGCAAAGTGAGACATACCCCTATGAACTGGTACGTTCAAAGTACGTGGCCATAAAACAAGTTAGCTCTTTTCCTGTGAGATCATTTTGTGCCCTCTTTTTGGTAACAGATTGCACTGCTTGCCAATGACTACTACAACTATTGTCAAGTTATTTTACAAATGGTGAGAGAGACCAAGCTTGACGAGGTATGCCTTTTCTTTAATAACTTTTACTCTGACAACAGCAAACCACTGTAAGGGCAAAATTGTGTCTGTGTAGCTTATTTACTTGATGGTTTGAGCTAAGGTAGATGATGATTTACAGACAAAAGGAGCATTCAGTCAAGTTATCTTAAAATTCTGAATTAACAGAACATGCTCCAAGAATCTGAGTTTGTAAGCATATCCTGAGCCCTCCTGCTCAACAACAACAATAAGTTGGAGCTGAGCACATAGCACATAGCCATGGACACATATCTTTAATTATATCCTCATATCCATGGCACAATTCTTTGTTTCTTTCCTCTTTCATATACTGCCTGGTGAGGTTCAGCTTGTTGCTGCTTCCCCAGGACACTTCCACTTACTCTGGAGCCCAGCCAGGATGGGCTTAGGTGAAGAGCCCATCTCCATGGTCATTCCTTTGCTTCTGTGCTTTTGTGTTGTCTTAATGAGTCACACTTCACATTCCACAAGTGTAAAATCAGTGAAAATTCATAAAGGGCTTTGTGTGACAGGTGGAAGACTGTATCATGTCGTTCTGGACATCTCTGCAGCCTGAAAGAATAGAACTGATGTGCCTGCCAGATGTGTGCCAGCTGTTAAAAAGCTATGATAGGTATCTATTCAAGGTACTGTACACACATTTGCTTGTTGTAATTATGCTATTACATGTTTGTGTCTTTTCGGTAGTTCTAAGGAGAAGGGCCCTCTCTTTCTTGTGTGCTGTACAATGGGATTTTCGTTTATTCCTCAGCTCTGTCTTTTGGCTTCTTCTGAGACAGCCCAGTATGGGTTTTGAAAGGGGCCAGTGGAATTTGGGATAGCTTCCATTTTGCTCCTATATATTAATTTGAAAGTTCCTAATGTCAATGGAGTGTGCTGTTATAAATGTGGTCTGTAGTTCTGACATGAGGTTATGTGACTGAAATTTCAACTGATAATGGTTTTCCAGATTATGAGAGTTACTCTTCCTTTGAGAACACTACTGCATTTCTCAGTGACCTTCCACATAGAAATGCATTTTTCTGATTAAAAATAATTTGCTTCTTATTTCCAGCAGGTCATTAAATATTGTCTAGAAATTAATTCAGGAAGCAACATTTACTCTTAGGATCTTTGTCCTTCTGCTAAAAAAGGTAGCTTAGCTCTTGCTTAATAGGAAGAAAAAAATGGGCTTCTTTACACTTACATTTAAACTATCAATATGATTTTATTTCATGCTGCTGTAAATGTCTGTGGTACACCAGTCAAGTGCAGCAGCATGAATTTGTATTCTAGGAATTGGAGAACATCCTACTTCCTGATTTCCTGGAGGAGGTGCCTGCACAACACATAGACTCAATCAGATCATTCAGTGAAAATGTTAAATGTTGGATGCTTAATCCTTTGGGAGGTTTTCCATTACTGCTCCAAACATCCAAGTCTAATGGTAGGTTTGAGTAAGAGAGATATTTTCAAAAATAATCTTTCGTTAAACTGCAGAGAAGATTGTATTACAAAACTCCTAAATTATTTTAAAAAATATTTAGCTGATGTAACATTGATAGTATCAACAGCTAGAGTTAGTTGGGATACAGTTAAAAATAAATGGTCTTAGATAATGTGTGAGAACAAATCTAAGCCAAAAGTATTCCCAATTCATGGTAAATCGAAATGTACTTACATCTTTTTACAGATCTGTCTCTTGCCATGATTGCTTTGGCTGTGTAGATGACCAGTAATATGCAGCATGCCCTCTGAAACTCAGATATTATTCTGTCTCTTCCTCTTACAAGTGGCTTTATGCTGATAAATTAATTAATGGCTGTAGCAGTCCAGTATAAAAGGAAAAAAGCCATAGTCCCATAGGGAAAATATGACTGATATTAGAAGACGATTGGAAAAAATCTGTACTCTACAAAGCTGTGTGTATGTGTATCTGTTTGTAAATATGTACACACACATCTATTTATACCTATTAAGCTGAAGATTCTGACTAAAACATCGTGTTGCTCAGTTGCTCATTGAATGAAGACCAACTCTGCAGTGGTAAAGCAGGGCTTCTTTGTAGGCAAAAGATTGTGTTAGGATTCATATGCTCAATATTGCAGACATTTAATTTTGGCATTTCTTACATTAGAATGCTTGACAGAGCAAGTGTAGTAATGTGTTTTTAACATGTGTGTGCATAGAAGTATATGTAATTAATCATCTGTGACCCTATGTATATACATCCTGGTCTTTCTGGTTTGCACAAACATCATAGAAACAGAAATTTTCACTTGAAAATCATTGTCTGTCTATAGAAGTTTCTTTATTCTACTCAGTTCTCCTGCAACTGAGAAACAGTTATTTATTTTATTCTGAAGAAGGGTGCTCTTGGACCATGCTTTTCATTACGTATAACACATTATAAACAGAATAAAAGTAGAACAAAAGAAACCAACTCCTATGAACAGTGCTGCAGAATTATAGATGCATAAAGGTGGAAATGTAAACTGTCTAAACAAAATACTGCAGGTTTAGATTTAACATTGCTTTCATTCACCTGAAACCACACAAGTAAAAGAGCATTAGTCTTAATTAGGAAGTATTAAATGTAAGAAAATATTGAATGTCCTTTCCCTGTATATCATGGATTAATAGATTCACAGAAAAGGAAGTGTGGTGAGCTGGGCAGCTTCTCCTTGCAAGCTTTGACTGCAAGGGTCCCCAGCCCATCCCATAATGCTGGCTCAGTGCCCCTGCTGTGCGCCCCGTTACCCTCCAAATCTCCCCGAGGGAACTACTTTCTAACTTAAAAGATCTGTCTTCAGACTGTAAAATATTAATGATGTAAAACATCTGCCTCTTCTTCTTTAACAGAAGCTAAAGGGTTTGTAAAAAGGCTCAGGAGACAGACAGACCTTTGCAACATGGTCAAGGTATGTTCCAGAATTCATGGAAAAAAAAGCTGGGAATCTCATTCCTGCCAGCAGTTCGCACTATTTTTTAAATGCTCCACTGTAGAACAAGAGCAGGAGCATGAGTGTTCTTAGCTGTACACCACCGACCATGTCATGCTCACACTCCTACCCATCTCTTCCCACACTGTTACGTATGCTGAGGGGACATTTTCCTCCCTCTGGATTCTTTGAAAGCCTCTGAGATGTGGTTGATGGTACCCCATGGAGAGCAGAACACTGTAGTTGGAAGGGTCAGATGACAGTTTCCAGTATCTTTGCCCATCCATGCCAAAGTCAGTCAAGGTCACATGCTGGAGCATTCCTTCCATTGGTGTCCCTCAATCCTTCCACATCCTTGGGTTTTAAGGTTGTCTGGGCTATAGCAGAAAAAGGAAGGTCACGAACAGGGAAGCAAGCAAAAGAGAACAGGTGGTATATTCTCTCCTTCAAATATGTACAAGATTTTCCCAACATGCCACCTGATTTGTATCGTTACTCAGATGGAAGAAGGGAAGCAGGGAGAAAACAAGGGAGGGAGGGAGGAAAGAAGGGAGATAGAGAGGGAGAGATGGGAAGAACTGCAGCTTCTTGAACCACTAAATGTAGCTTTTCTTTATGGGAAAACTTCATTGCCAACAGCATACAAAACACACCCTCCTCTTACTTTAAAAAGTAAAAAAAAAAAAAAAAAAGCACAAACATGCATAAGGGTGCCTACCCACGCAAAAAGTTGACTTCCATGAAGTACTGAGCACTCGCAGTTTCCATTTACTTGCATTTACTGCAGCAGCCCTTGGAGATACTAATACCTGAAAATCTTAGCTTTATGTGCTTCTAAACAGGGCTTCTTATGCATTGAAGAGCATGATCTAGCAAGATCACAGGTGTCACCTATTCCCAGACATTTGCATTTGATTTGCATACTTAGACTTCAAATCATCCTTCTTGTTTTCAAGCCATGATATCAAAGGGCTGCTGTAGCTTTTTGAGTCTTCCTTACCTATTCTTAATGTGTGGAAAAGCTGCAGAGTCAAAATTGGATTTACGCCCTCCAGATTCAAGGCAAGAGAATTACAGCAACTGGGGGAAATTCTCTAGAAGAAGCCTCTGGGTGCTTTACATCCCTTTTACACTGTATAACTCACACAAATTGAACACAGCAAACCTGAGAATCAGAGTCGAATTTACGCTTATATCTCTCACAAGTAAATGATGTTTGTACCTTCTCTAGATCCTCTTCAAAACACAAGGGAAAAGCAAAAGAGTTCCACTGTATTTGACATTTTGGGGTAGTGAGTTCCAAGGTTTAACTATTTGTTGTAGGAAAAACCACTTTCTTTTATTATTTAAAAATTTCTACCCTTCTTCATGCAATTCTTCCCGCAAACCTTCATCACATCCTAAAACAGTTATTTCTCTCTGAAGGTGAAGTTTATCTCATCTTCTCACACAGGAGTCATTTGATATTTCTAACCAACCTTCTCAGTTTTCTGTCTAAAATGCATCTGGAATTTCAACTAAAGACCGATGGTCAGAGCAGGCAAGAGTGCTCCTGATGAGAAGTGCTAGAGAGGCGCTGTGCAGCTGCAGCCTCTGAGCAGTGTAACCACACCATCCCTTGTAGAGTACTTTGCAACAATTTAGCCATCTGGTGAGAAAGTAAGAACAATTTTGGCAGGGTCAGCATTCAAAAGAAAAAAGTAGCTTTTGCACTGTGTGTAGATAAAGCAGGCTGACAGCTGCTACTACGTGGACATGCAGAAATAATTAGAGCATAAAAAGGTGCAAATTCCCTGCGAGAAAAGAATGTGAATATGATGCTTGTCATTTCCTGGGGCTGATTCCTGCCTCTAGTAAGTTGTATTTGAGTGTTGAGAGGGCTGGCTCTCAGCCATTTTAGAGAATCATGTTTAGTACAGTGAAGTCCAATGGCTACAGGGACCAGTCTAAAGTGTTGGGGCATGGAGTCAGGCATCAGCAGCCTACTGAAGATGCTGCCCCGGTAGTTCCCAGCCTTTGGGTCATGTATTCTCGTTGCAGGCTCTTTTTTCTGTCACTGAAAACTCCAAGTCAAATAAGAAGAATGCCTTTGTCTTTAACTTAGATGAAGGAGATTGCTGAATGAGAATCAGATTGGGTTTGGTATTTCAAAAAATCAGAGTGATGAAAAAGAGCTGTATTGGTAATTTTTGCAAAGAAATGGTTGGCTGCATTCGTTGCAGCTTATGGGGTCATGTTAAGCACCTGTTGAATGGGATTTGTTAAAACATTTATGAATCCTGAAGTTTTTTGGAATTTTACAAAACATATTTTTCCTCTGAAAAGCCTAACTGGACAAGGGTTATTCACAGAAAAGCCCAAAGTTTAAAAAAGGCTTTAGGATCTTACTGATTTCAGTATGGAAGTGAGACACTAAATGTATTTGTTAACACAATTTAATGGATTCAGATTTAGTTTCCTTGACTGTTTTCATCATTTCATCAAGAATCTTAAGGAATATTGTGTGATATTAGCAACTAATTAAAAAAAGTAAAGAGATCATGATAAATGTTAGTCTGAAAATAGTTTGCTATATCTATGTGAGTAATACTTTTTGGGACAAATATGATGACAGATTCATTCACAAATGACTCATAAGCAGATAAATGGTATAAAATACCAACTAATATTATTTTAACTAATACCATATTTCTAATATTATTTTTACTCTGTCAAAGGTTTGAGCAACTTGAGAAAACTTGCCTTTGAATTAAATTGCAGTATGAATTAAGGACAGATATCACTGAAGGAAAGTCATCCCTGATACACCATTCCATGCTTTAGACAAAATACCATTATTTAGTGTAATTATAATAACTCTAGGCAAAGCCAATTGCCCAGGCAATTGCCCAGATAATTCAAGTATGTTAGCCTTGTCTGCTCCATCACAGACAACACAGAGCATCATTGAAAATAACATCTCCCAGAACAAAAATCTCTTGAAGACAACTTCAAATTTATTTCCTTTGATGCTATACCCCCACACACATCCAATTTGGAGACTGGTCATATGAAGTCTTGTACTGAATAAGGGAAGCTTTCCTTTTTCAATTCCCTTATTTGGCTGAGTTAAGGGTTTGAGAAAATGAAAGGCATTAACTGTTTTATAATTCTCTACAGACAGTAAGAGCACTCTTGAACAACAACAGCACAGTCACTGTTCTGCGATCAGGCTTGCATGCCATCTTCAGTGAGAAATCTCTGGATGTGTCTAAAGACCTCTTTCAAGAGAAGTTTAGGAATCCAAAGAAGCGGCAGAAAAACATACAATTAAAATGTAATTAATTTTTGCTATTTATTGTCTTTCCTCTTAAGCACTTGCTTGTCATTGTTAAAGGTCCAGCATTTCCTCTTGTTTATTCATGACATCTGCCCTACTGGGAATTACAGTCTTCCTGTAACCTGAAGGGCTAGAAAAGAGCCAATAAAATTGAGAATGGAGCATGAGATAATATCCTCCTGACTTCAAAGGTTAAGAATTAAAGGCTTTCGGTTCTGACTCTCTTAAAGCTTTTTGTGACAGCAGGAGTGGGGTTTGCGTTACTGAATTATGTATCTCATAGAAGAAGGTTGACAAGCAGGGGTATTTTTTTATTGTTTCTTTTGACAGAAAAGATGCTTTCAATCATTGCATTTTCCTCTGTTGTTAGTTGAAGCACACAAAATCATTTATTGTGGCCAGATTTTAAAATAACTGTATGCTGAACTGGACAAGGCCTTTTAGCTTTTGTGTCCTTTTGCTGTATTGCAGCCTGTGGGATCAATGTTGTGCTATGAACAATAAAATAGACAGTTTGTGTGCAGTCATGACATAATGATTTGATAGCTTAATGAAAAGGAATAGAAACATAATGGCAACTTAATTTTTAGATTAATGGTCTGCCATTTAAAATATTAGCAAGAGACGGGCAAGTTGGACTAGGCTGTGCACAGAACTAACGAGGGGAACCTCAGCTCTTTGTCCCTGGTTCATCCCCGACTCATGCACTGACAAGGGATTTGTCACAGACTTTCTGTGACTGCTTTCAGTAAGAATAATAACTCGCCTGCTTCACAGAACCATCAGGAGAACCATTTCAATAATGTACATATACATACTAAACCCAAAACCACTGCATAGAACACTTACTACATTTTTCCATTATGTTATCGATGTTCTTAGTCTTTCCAAGGTGGATCTATGGCATTCTCTGCTTTCATTGCTTTTCCAAACTGTCATTTAATAAGCAAGGTTTCACAGAACTTATCCACATGCTTCTTGAAGGAAGAGGTCTCAATTAGAAGGGTATAAATTCAGGGAGATGCAATTTACCTTTTGGCATTAGGGTGGTAGGCGCCAAACATTTGGGGGAACAATTGCACTGATATGTGGCAACATTATCCATATTTCTGTTGGTCTGCAGAATATTCTGCATTTTTTGGTATTGTTTTAAAATTTTTTTCTCCCTTCAACAGACAGACCAAAGTTTGTTTTTTTTTTTTTCCTCAACCACATAAAATCTCAGATAAGTAAGTTAGCATTGCCTATAACCAAATTCCAGTTTTCTCACTGGAACTGCTTTTTCTTGACACCTTTGCCATGATGACTAGGTCAGTGCAGTTATGCTGGAAATGGACATAAACATGAATTCTGACTGATTTCAAAGTAGGGTACTATTCCTCACTAAGGGGATGGTATATTAATCAAAATGCTAGAAACAGATAATCTATTTTAAGGTAAAGATAAAAGTAAAAAAAAAAGCTTAAAATTGGAGAAACAAACCAAAAGGCAAATCACTTCAAGTAATGATCTCCCTTCTGTACTTCACAGGTTTGAAAAACTTCATTTCTTCACTGACATCTTCCACAGATATTCGGGATCTCCTGAGCTGTTTGTCTTCAGATCTCAAGACTTTTGTTATTAAGGTATAAAATAATAATTTCAGAATAGAAAGAGTGATCACATCATTTATCCTGCTACATGCTGACTGTCACTGGTCTGCAGGAGCTACACTGCACATTAGCAACCTGACCAGACTGCAGATTTGCATAAATACAATTTATGCATGCTGTGGAAAAAGGGAGAATTAATTGGCATACAGAAATTCCATCTGTGCAAACAACAAAGAGCATATTTCTGTGCATATATCCACTGAAGTGGTTTCAGTATCTGCTCCCATTTCATAGACACATATTATCACAGCCCCTAATAAACCAAAATTCAGAAGAAATATGTTGGTATAAATGAAGAGAACACTTCATGGTTCCTTACATCCTCGATTCACCAAACCGTTGACTTTTAGCAACTGCTAAGAACTTCTAGGAGAAAGTCTCTACCTCTTGTGAAAGATTCAAGTATGATCATGCTCACATACACACCTTTCAATAGATTACCAACTCTACCACCCCTCTACCTTCACTGATTCACAATTTATGTCACTGTGTTGGTACTGCTGCTTTTGGTTGGTTACCATAACAATTAACTTGGGTTTGGGTGGTATGTAGAGTTTGGGGTTTTTTTCTCCTTTCTGAAGAAGCAGAGTAAACTGTATTTACTTGGCTTAATTACTTACTCTTATTTTTTTCTTTTAAAATGAAGAATAGTACTTTGCAATTCTGCGGTGCCTTCATCTCATATGACCCTCAGTTACCTCATGGGATGGTATAGAGAAGATAGAGTGGGATTTTCCTGGGGATTCACAGTTATAGGGCATAAGGCAATAGATACAAGTTGCAGCAAAGAAAATTTCCAATAGATACAAAGAAAAAAAATTACCATTAGAATAATTATGCATAAGAAGAGGTTACCTGAAAAGGCTGTAGAATCTTTACCCAGGAAATATTCAGAACTTGGCTGGACAAGGCCTGAACTAAGCTGGCCATGTTTTGGACAAGAGATCAGAACAGGTAATATCCAAAGATCTCTTTCAACCTAAGATATTTAAGGATTCTAATAGAAAAAAAATGCTTGCTGCTTTTTTCACCTTTGTATGCGGTTTGTATAGAGAAATAGTCTGCCACACAATAAGAAATTCTTTTAACCAACTTCATCATAAACCAATTTTTTTCTTTATCTGCAGCCAAGCAAGAGTAAAGAGGCATTTAAAGAGCAGGCATCAGATTTCATGTTGAAATGGAACCTCCTGCTGAGCAATGTAGGCAAGATTCTGACCATCAACAGGACAGACAGTTTTGGTAAATAGGATCTTTGTGACTCTAATTCGATACGCCCCATTTTGACCTGAGACAGCAAAGGCAACAGATCTAAAAGTACATAAAGGGCCCAACGAGAGCTGGCAATGTAGCAACAGGACAATGGGGAATGGCTTTAAACTGAAAGAGAGCAGGTAAAGACTGGATATTAGGAAGAAATTCTTTACAGTGAGGGTGGTGAGGCACTGGAACAGGTTGCCCAGAGAAGCTGTAGATGCCCCATCCCTGGAAGTGTTCAAGGCCAGGTTGGATGGGGTTTGAGCAACCTGTGGAAGGTGCATGGCAGGGGGTTAGCACTAGATGGTCTTTAAGGCCCCTTCCAACCCAAACCATTCTGTGTTTCTGTTATTCTATGATTTTAACTGACATAAATTCATGCAACATTTAATGGAGGCATCTCTTCTCCCTACTCCTTTCCTCCTATCACCGTTCTCCTGGTGGCTAGACAGGTCAGGGAAATGAAATGATTAGTTTTTGACTAAATCAGTTCTCTGAGCAAAACTCTAGGACGAGCAGAAGGGAGGAGAGTAGGAGCATGCAGCTGTAGATGGCAGGAAAGCCAGGACTCCCTCTTTTGGCAGAAGTTGTAGTTTGACTGTGGGGAAACAGGGAACAGCAGCCTGAGGTGAGAGCCTCTGCTTTCCCTCCATGCAAGAGCTGCACACCACAGCAGAACGGTTTGCTGGAGATCTGGGGCCACTAATATTCCAAACTATAAACATTCCAGACCTCTCAAGTGATAGCTCTGAGTCCTCCAGGTTCTTTCTGTATAATATAGCCAGAGCAGAACCACTGCAATAACTAGTTGCTGAAAAGGCAGTTAGTTCCTCTGACAACAGATATATATATACTCTTTTTCCTCATGCCATACACTGACCTAAGTGCTTGCCTAGCCAGCAGCACACCCATTGAAGGGATTAAACTGACTGAAAAATAGTCACTTCTTTAGCTGGATTGGTTTTCTCTCCATTTTGGGGCTTTGAGCTGTCAAATATCAAATCCATCATACACCAGTGCAAGGCAGGAGAAGGGAAGGAACTGTACATTTGAGTTCACACAAACAGGCTTGAAGTGATACAAACATGTCTTAAATCAGTCCAATCTCTACCCTAACTGCCTTTCTCTTCACTTGTAACACCTTGCAGAGGTGCCATTTCTGCAGAAATGTACTGTCTCCTGTGAGTTGCATCTAATACCAAACTGTATGAAATGCCTTTTAGATTTTCAAGGGAGCACCTTCATATTTTTAGCTCTTTTGCTGGACGCAACTTCATACAAATAGCCAAAGAAAACCTCATTATCTTCTTAGAAATGCCCCTTCAAAACCATACTTTCATGTGTTTGCTGTAAGTACATAACAAAGGGGTATGTCAAGGTTGTTGCCTTTCGTGTTCCTCAGTATTTTTACCCCATTAATGCCTGTGCTTGTGCATGTATGAACACACCCTTCTTCTGCATCAGGCTGCTACCTTTTGCCTTCTGCTTACATTGTAAACTGTCTGGAGCAGGACCAGTTTTGTTCTATGTCTGCAGGGAACATAGCACAGTAGGGTCCCTCGTCCATCAGCTGCTGCATTACAGTAATAATAAAATAATCAGTCCTTTCTCCCTCTCCAGAGGAGTTCGGCACAAAACTCTCCAATGTTACTTGCAATATTTTTGGCAATGAATAAATTGAGAATGCATTCCAAGAACTGCACTGGAAGCACAATGTTTATTGAAACCCCCCATGATGATGAAATCCTCTTCCTTCTTGCCACCACAAGAGTTTAATGAATTGCCTCCCTGTTCTGCAGTTGTGTTGATGGATGGGATACAGTGGATAGAGCACATCTCTTGATCTGCTGAGACTTCGTTAAACTAATTACAAATTTTCACCCATTTTATGACAGTTTTCCTACTATACTTCAATAACACTAAAATTGAATTTATTTCAAATATGAGAGAGTTAAAAATATTTTTTAATATTTTGCTGTGATGCTTCAATAATTTGATCATTATTATCTTCTTTCTTTACTCTTTAAGATGTTGGGTTATTTGATCTACCACTGCACCTTTTTTCGCATGTTTCTATTCTTTTAGGATACTGATTCTTTTAGCAGACAGGCTGAAGCAGTTCTGCTAACAAGCCATCTGGTGTAAAAGTTCTGTACTTGGGATCATTGCTTTCCAGAAATGTCTTAAATCTCAGCATTTCTTCAAGATATGAACTACATAGCATCCACACTGAGGAAACACAATTACTTAAGGAAATGTGTGTCATGGTAATCCAGTAACTAAAACTAATCTTACTTCTGACTTGATCTCTTGCCTTCTAACTTGCTACATCCAGCACACATAATATACTGGCATACTCACACCTCTGAATTTAGGATTGACTTTCACCCTTTTCCAGCCCAGCCTCCACTTGGGCGATGCCCAAGTGAGATCGGAGGAACCCTGCAGTTACCCCTGCTGTAAGGCAGCAGGGAGCAAGTGTGCTCGAGCATTCAGGGCTAATGGGACGTCTACAGCTCCTTCAGCTCCGTCTCCTTTCTCAAAAATGTGCCTCTACATATCTCGCTCACAGAGTTTCATGCCAGCTCACATACCTCCGTTTCCTTACTGGTCTACCTTCCAAGGCATTCAGGGACACATTGCCAAGCCATGGGGACTGAGCAGTGAGCTGTGCATTCCTCTTCTGCAAGCAAGTTGCTTCAACCTAGTCCCTCCTGAAAACTCTGTTCCTCTGTATTATCCCAAGGGACATCTGGAGTGGTAGCTTTGGTTTCTTGCTTACTCTTAGAGAATATATTGAAAACACCTGTAAGACTGTTAGAAACACTCTTGGACTACCAGTTACAAATCTATATAGTTTCAACTCCAACTATAAAAATCTCTTTCCTTGTTCCATAGGTAAACAAGTACTTGCCCCTACTTTCCTATAGTTTAAAGATCCTCAAAAGGATGAACAGCAGAAGCAGCAGCTTCTCAGACACATATAACATCAAAAGAGAATATTTTTCATTTTTAAAGCTCTATAAACTGTGGTCGTTCATATAAATTGTGATATCTCGTTGTTGATGTCCATATAAACTGGTTTGTGGGATGTCGAGGTTATAAATTGCTTGATTAATTCCTATGCAAATTTATGGCATGGAAGATCTACTTTTCACTGTAAGGGCTTTCAACCAAGATATGATTCAAAAGGCAATGGCCTCAGTGAGTCTCTCTTGGTTTTTATCAGTTATGGTCCAAGCTGCAAGGTGGGTCATTGAATTTTATAGATACAACACATACAGATGTCTGTAGGAGGTTTCGCTTGGGAAGAGGTGGAATGATTTATCTGTCTGAGGGGAGAATGGGGATAATATGTGGTTATTGATAAGACTTGTAGTAGAAGTGAATGTGGGGGAGGAACTTGAACAGGAAAGCGAATGAACACAGCTTTCCTCTCTAGTTAAATAAGGGGAAAAAATTGCCTATGTTTAAAATTTGCACTGGTGCCTATTTTTCTGGGATATTTGGAAGTACAAAATTTTTTAAGTACTGTTCAATGAGTGCTGGTCCATTACTTTGTCTAGCCTATTACTATAATGAAGCCCTTCAAAAAAGAACACATCATAAAGATAAGCAAATGAAGAGGTTGTCATAATTACCTTTGTTTTTCTTTAAACCTAGGATCCTGGCTTTTGTTGAATATGCTACTTGTTGATTTTGCGGCTCACATTTTCCAGTCCTATATAGAAGAGGAGAAGGAAGAAGGAAATGCCTTGGTTGCAAAGCAAAATGAGGTCCCTGTTCTGTGTGTTTATGAGCCCAGCCATCTCTCGGCCTGTTTTGCAGAGGAGGAACCTCAAGCCAATGCTCCACAGACAGCTCTTGTGATGCAGAACCAGAGTAACTTTGGATTAAGCAATGCTTTCCAGAGTTCTGAGTTGTTTGGTGAACATAGCCACTGTCAGCAAGGTGAAATTAACACTAACATTAACACTAACACTAAAAAAAAAATGGGAAAAAAGTTATAAATTGGGTAAATTAGGACAGATTTGGAGGTATGTGGGTGATTGGGGTTTTTTATGCATGTAAAGCAGAACTAATGAAATCCAGGTTTGAATGGAGCTGTGTCCAATGCCACCGAAACCTCAAGCCACAAAGCATCCTCCACATCCTGCCCCCACCCCACGATCCTATCAAGGGATTGTAATCTCAGCATCATCCACATCCCCAGCACTGCAGGTTCCTGATTCTTTCCTTAGGTTTCCAGCAGACCTCTGGAGCTCCTTCTGATTCCTCAAGTGTTATCTAAGGAAGCGCAGTGCTGTTCTGGTGGGCTGGGAGTGAGCCATGGCCTGGCTGACAAACAGACTGCATGTATTTATCCATCAGAATAGAGAGGGCACAGTGTGGTCTTTCCTCCCTTTTGGAAGCAATGAGAGGCTCTCTTCCCTCCACTTATCTGTTACTTTTATCAAAATATATGAAATATCTTCAGAAATGTGAAATCCTTGAGACCTTTCTGCTCCACCAGATTTTCTTGCAGCCAGTCCACTGCTCCAAACTTACTAGAATAAGGTGTGGCATACAGTTAGAAAATAAGATAGACTCTAAGTCTTCTAGAATACTAAAGGCTAAAAGGCTAAAATACAAGAACACATGGGAACATGGATCAAGCCTCTGTGGTTAATGCAAGTGATGAATTGGACATTCAGCTGTTTTCATATTTCTCTTCCATGCAGTAAGAGCACTTGTCTTACATCTCAGAGAACACTGTGTTTTCCAGAAAACTGTGAAAGACAAATGTTAATATGGCACCAAGACTCACAGAGAAAATACTACTATAGTTATTTTATTCCCAAGAGGTATTCAGTTTCCATACACCAGCACAGGAGTGGAAATTGACTGTTTTAAAAACATCTTTATTAGTTATAAAGACCTTTAGGGGACCCTAATTTTTTAAAATATAAGGTATGCTAAGACTAGTTCAGCAAAGAAAATTGGAAGGGAGGAAGCAGGCACACAGGAAACAAACCAAGAATGATTTTATACGTGTGATGGGCATGTTTGACGGCTTTTGTTATTTTTCAAATGTAAAACAATGACCCATCCTGACATACCACCTTTATGTCAAAATGTAAACTGTGCTGGGTGCTGACAATTTGCAAGAGAGCTCTAAATCACTGATGGTCAGAAATGAGGAAACGAACCACTAGAAATTTTATTCAATATCTGCCCATTTCCTGTGCTCTTCACTGCACTGCCTTTTGTATGGCCTATGCCCATTGCAATGCTTTTTGCAGGGGTCATCAGACAAGGGCTTCACCCAGGTTTGGTCTGTGTAAGTGATGTGCAATATGTAAATATGTAAATAGTAAATATGTCTATCAGTTTTGCATTTTCTGTACCTGATCACAAGAACAGAGCAAGGCTGATTAGAGTGAGGGATGAGGAATCATCCCTTTCAGAATAAGAGGGGAAGGGTGTAAAATGTGAAATGAGGAGTATGAGGACTTGGGAGAAGGTGTGGATGAGGGAAGGACACAGTGAATGATTGAGAAAGTTTAGAAGTTTAGAGATCAAAGAACCCAACACATGATAGATTCTACCAGTCCATGTGCAAGATGCTCATAACTACGATGAAAAAGAGATTCCAGTAAGTGCCTGTTATGTTGTGGTTCAAATGCTTACAGTTTGTGATGGAATTGAAAAACTTGAACCTGCAGCTCAAAAGGGCTTCAGGAGCTGTGAGAGAGTGAGTAAGCACTTCTGCCCACTAATGTTCTTCAGATGAGTGGTAGCTCCCACCTCGACCATTGCAGATTCTTTCTTTTGTATATCAACACTGATGCCACAGGTTGCAGAAAAACACAGCTGCCAAAAGCATCTCTATCATGCACCGCTTTGTTTGTATTTTCATCTCTGTAGATCCTCTGACAAGATTCCCATTGCATGAGGATTTTTGCTGTGTGACTTTTGACCACCAAAAATCATCATCATGCTTCCAAGGAACCATCTGTCCCTGCTCTTGACTAATCCCTCTTTGGCCACAGCCCGTTCTGTTGGGTATCTAAACCCTCAGCAGCCATAGCAGCATCCACCAGCCACACTGCTGTTTCCTGGACCACATTTCTGCTGCCTGACATATTGCTCAGGTTTATTTCATAATTTTTGCTTTTAATTCCTTCACGTCAGGCAGGCTTGGCAGCTTTCTGCAACCCAGTGCTTTTCATCAGTTCCCATCCTCCACTCCATCCATTGCCAGCACCACCCAGCCTCCGTAGCTTTTTAATCTTGTCCCACAAGGCACTTCTATGCCTTCTCTACAGCTTGTTATGCCGCGGGAAAAAAAATCTGTTCATCGCACCTCCACACTCAGCTCACTGAAATTAGTGCTAATCACTCAGTCTCGCTATGAAACCCTGGAAAAATATGAGGGAGGACTGGTAACAGAAATCAGAAGAGACTCTCCCAACCTTACCCTGATATCAGCAGCACCAATACGTGTGGCTTAGCAGATCTCTTCATGATCTTTTAGTTATCATCTTCATTCTTCCTCTTCCTTCTCCATCTGTTTCTGGTCTTCCATTTCTAGTTGATGCTGAATATAAATTAGACTCCTCAGCAGAGAGACCATTTTTTCCCATTTATTTTGAACAGTGCAGTACATTTATGAATCTTATCTTGAAATATAGTTTAAATAGTTAATACATAAAGTTAATAAATGGAGTTAATACTCTTGAAGACAGAATACATTCCAAGTTGGTGGCATCTCCTAAGGAAAACGCTGGTTTTATATGAAAAATGTAGAGGGCAGGGAGCGAGACAGTAGAATATCTGTACACACTGGCTTAGTGGGGAAGTGTGGCAGATGAAATGCCATAGAGCCAAACACACATAATATGAGCTCGGAATCGCTGAAACCGGTGGCAGTAACAGAGATGCTCTGAACAAGCTGTAATCTGTAAAAGTGCAGCTCAGAGAGCATTGGCCAGATCTTTATTCCTTATCACGGAGCTTGCAGTTGCTTTCTCTCAGCATGAATAGCATTTTTTTCATCTAGAAAATCTCATTCTAGGCTTCAGCTTTTTGTTCACTTGTTACCAAATTAAAATCCTATTAAACTGCACACCTGCAGTGGATTTATCTGCAGAGCACTGTGCTGTAGCTTTTAATCCAATTCCACACCTTCGTAACATACAATATACTGCAAATCAGGGCACGAAGAGACAGAGGGTATGCTATTCCTAGCTCTATTGGCAGAGAGCAAATCAAATACTTGGATTTGTTAAAAAGGGAGAAAAAATAGGACATAGTTAACTACTTGACTTACAGGAATGGTAAGTGTTCATCTGAGTGGTCCATGTAAACCAGGATACAGAGATCAAGTGAAATCATTAACTAAAATGATCAAAAAATGAGAGCAAAATCATGACCCTGATTGAATTCAGTGTCAAAACTTCTGCTGATTTTAAGAAAGCCAGAATTTCAGCATGAAAAGGTGGTCCCCATCAGGAGAGAGACAGGCTGAGACTATTTGTTTTGAAAATGAATAGAAGGGCTTACAGCTGACACACAAAGTGTGAGAAGTGTGAATGACATATTCAAAGTGGATATGCCCCTCTGTCAGACCTTTGCCACTCAAAGATGAACCCAAATGTGTGCTTCCTTTTGCTGGGTTTATTTGATGTAAAATAAGGCTGGGTATCTATAAAATACCTCAGGTTCAGCAAGTAAGAATAGAGAATATTTTTTTGTTCAATGACGGGAGAAACAAATGATTTACAGTTCCTACAGTCAAAACATTTCCATGTTTCTTTTCTAATTTTCAGCACATCCAGGTAATTTAGGAAGAGAAAATTATTATATCATGTACTAAGTTGGATCTTCAAGTTGGAAAGGAAACATTTCTTACTCAAAAAGATGAACTGTTATTTCTTTGCCTCTGATGAGCAGCAAATCTTCACAGAAAACCATCCTGACTACAGCATATATCTATATATATGCTACGCCATTCTTACTTTTTGATAAAACTTTAAGAAATACTGTTTTCATTCTCTTAAACTTAAGACCTTTTTTTTTGAAAATACTAAATGCAAAAGTGGGCTAGCAACGCAGTTATTTTAAGTTGTCATGTGATTTGACTTAGATTATTTGAATAAATCTTCATAACATAAAGGTGAACTACTTGTGGCTTGGTTGTATGTATTTCTTGTATTTTTCTGTTGTCAGTAAAGCTGAAGACCTTCCTAAGGTAATCATGGTAAATTTATCTGGAAGCTACAGCATAAATGAATGACTCTGTGTTAATGCTGCTTTGTGTCTACAGTGTTTAATTTAAAATTTATATTTATTGAATATAAAACCTAGCACTAATTCCTGTCTTAAGAAATTCCTGCTTTGTTTCCCATTTCTGCAGGATATGAGAGTCAATGTCTCACATATAATTCTATTAACTGAAATAAAATAGTCTGTATATAATGTTACTATTTTATTATGTTCAAAACTAGGTTGTTTGGACTTGTTCTGTAAGTAAAGTACAAGCAAAGACGTTTATAAAGAGAAACCCTGGCATAAATTCATATAAAATAGGGTGAAAAACGAGGTTCACTCTCCTGTGAGAATTTAAAAGTTTTAATAAGAAGACAATAAGGGACAAATATAATAAAGCAAAATTTACAGCGCCAGGTACCCTTGGCACTCAGCCAAGAGCATACCTGCTATTGGGGAGACCCCCTTTACATACTTTTACTATTGTATCAGTCTAGTGCATATTCATCAACAATTATGCATATTCAAACTTTCCCCCAAACTAGTTTACATATCCCAGGAACTGTTTAGCACGGCTCCTCCTCAGGTCTGCCTTTTTAGAGCATGCGTATTTCTTGGCTGTGGTTTTGTTATCACCTCCAGCTTGGATTTTGGTCCATGGCTTTTACAGACGGTAGTTGCTGATAGTTGGTAAGTCAGTAGCAGGGGTCTTCATTAAACATTCACTGAATGCTATCCAACCAAGCAGACAGTTCAATTACCACAAGCACAACTATATCAGCTATTTTACTACAGAAATAAAGGCATTAGTTATTGTTACAAAAAACCCCAATATCTTTACAGCAAAGCTACCTTAACATTATACATATAGTATTCGCTTTAATATTTGCGGAAAGCCAATATTAGAATATGTATTTATCACAATAGTAAATACAAACTATGAGATTTGTGTATTGCATGCATCGGATTGTGTGAAGAAATTCCCTGAAACACCAGGGAAAGAGGGGGTTTAACTATTTTTGAAGAGCATGCCTGCAGTGAGTTCTCTGTGCCTGGTTGCTATTTCAAGAAGGGACAACTGCTTCGATATTTTAAGACGGGACATATCCTGAATCAGAGAAAAGCACTTGTTAGGAGCTTGGGAAGCTTTCACTCATTTTGTGTTTGGAAATCTACATTGATTTTCTGCTTTCATCTCCATTCTTCTGTCTCAGCTCAAGCACTGAAGTGGGAATCAATTTTCAAAAGTGTGGTATTGCAGCAGATGTAGACAGGTCCATGTGCTAAAAGAAAAGGTAGTAATGTATTCAATTTTGCAGACAAGATTAAGAGTTTGATGTCAAAATTACATTTTCTTGGGAAGTATCTTCACAATCGGAAAAATTGATTTGGGTCTTAAGGCCCATTAGACCCATTTCCATTATTCCTCAGGTTTTTATGGTGAAGAAAAAAACCGGAACACGGAGTGTAGGAAAAAATATAAGCTAAAAATACTCAGTGTTCTCCAGTCCACTTTTATTTATAAGAGTTTAGATTCTAGATTAGATATACCCGTGTTCATGGCACAATTAAGCAGAAAGCTGTATCAGTAGACTGATCTTGGAATCTGTTCTTCACAGATGTGAAAAAGTAAGATCTGTTATAAGCACCTGAGAACCTTCTGACAGACAAAGGCTTTGGTGAGATTCATTCTTTCCTGTCTCCTATTGAACCCGTGTTCCTTAAATAATTTGCATGATGCAATGTAAGTTTACAAGCACATGTTTTAAAGAATTATAACTTTGCATTGCCATATTGAAGTGGTCTACTGCCGAGAAAGGAACTGGATGCACATGTGCCTTTATTAAATTGGGCTATTGATATAAACTCATATACATGCAAATCTTTGCCTAATTAAAACCTCGCCTGGAAAACGTTTAATAGCAGCTCCATGTATTTGCATATCAAAACGCATCCTTGCAAGCACCAAACCAATGCTGCCTGCCACTTCGGACTTGGGCTCTTGCTGTGACTTGACCCCAGTGCCAAAACGAAGCTTTCCCTGCAACAGGAGTGTTCACGTGGGCACTCTCCCTCGTGGATTCTCTCTGTTTTAATAAACTGAGAGGTCGCACTGCCTCTGCCTGGTCAGCTCCGTCTTCTTGGTTTTGTGGTGCGTGTAGAGAACGTAATAAGTGAGATACCTGCTGGACCGCGCACCTAGGCCAGGGGCTCCAGCAGTCTCCCAGGTCCCCCGCAAGCGACAGGCAAAGGCAGGGCTACCCCGCAGTGAGCCCCGCGTGGGCCGGGAACCGCGAGGGACCCGCAGAGCTGCGCGCCCGGCCAGCCCTCGCTGCGGGAGGCTGTGCCAGGGGTGTCCCTGGCAGGTGCGGGCCGAGGACCCCGCACGGCACCGGGCCGGGGGGGCAGGACACCGAGGCGTGACGCGACTCCCGGGCGCTCCGGGGCTGCCGCGAGCACCGTGCGCTGGGGAGGGGGCGGTGCGGGGCGGGCGGCG
>VZTF01002826.1:3032094-3054616 GCA_013397755.1 Cnemophilus loriae | reverse complement strand
GCCGGGACCGCTCGCTTCCTCGCCCGCCACAACACCTGGGGCTTCGTGGCGACGCGGGCCGCCCGAGGAAAGGTACGGTGCCCGCGGCGCCCACGCCACGCGTTACCGCCGGACGAGCGCCAGCCCCCGCGGCCGCGCCGTCCCGCCGCCGCGCACGGAGCAGCGCAAACTCTGGAGGAGAAACCGTGCTCGGAGCACAGGCAGGGAGGATGCACGCTAAAAACTGCACCTGAGAGACATCAAGAAAAGCAAAACCTCTAGGCCAACAGGCAGAGCCGCATCGCAGGGTTTGGCGAGGGGCTGTTTCGGGAGGATGAGGAAGAGAAGGAGGAGAGCCTGCTGGGCTACCACAAAATCTACCCGTCCGTCCAGCTATACCAGCTCAAAGGACGGTTTCTCTGTCAGGAACAAATTAAACAAAATAGCTGGGCTGCACCGGAGAATTGGGGTCATTATTTTTCCCAGCTTTAAAATATTTCCTTTTTTAAACTGAAACGTTGGGTTGAGACACAGCATCCAGTACCACTCAGACAAAAGGGGAAAAAAAAGAGAAATAAAGTAATAATTTTTAAAAAATTTCTTAACTTTCTGTTGAAAGTATTCACAGATTAATTAGTTTACAAGTTTAAATTAAATTTAGAAGCCCGTAAGTCTTCAGAAAGCTTGGCTGAGTTAGTGGCAGTTTATGTTATTGTGAAATACAAAGTAACAGATTGAAAAAAGATACTTGTAAATGAATATGTACATAGAGAGAAGAGGCCTGTAATTCTACATCAGCTTTTGGAAATCCTATTAAACCATAAGATCGTAACTCTTTTGGTTTATGCTCTTGCCAGAAAACCTCAGTGGAATTACAACCATAATATAGTCTGCAGTTATCTGCCTCCAGACAGAACACAGAAGTAATACAGAAAAATCCAATTCATAATAAAATTTGAGATTCAGGGGATGGTGTTTGCTGCTTTGAATGCTGAACTATGCTGCCTGTGATCATAATTATTTTTGAGAATCCAGAGTATGCTGCCTGTGATCACAATTATTTTTGAGATTCCAGAGTAACATTAACTTTGCATGACAGACTGAGTATTTTAAGCAATGGGAACATGTCCTGCAATATTACTGAGAGCTTTTTTTTAAATTGTAACTCTTCATAATAAACAAGTATTTTTATTTTCTAAGTTATGTAATATCATTAAAGCATTACTTCTAAGGAAAGGCAACAAAGACCATTTATAAGCACTATAAGCATTAAAATTTTAAAGGCATATAAACATTAAAAATCAGAAAGCATGCTACCCAGGTAACAACATCATCCAGGGTTTTCTTATTAACTATTCATATTTAATTTGATTTTCTTGTAAAAGATTTAATGTACTGACAGATAATTTTACTGTTTAACATCTAATAGACCATGAGGAAAAATATCCAAAGACATGAAAAAAAGGAGTAATTAATTGAATATCTGTCATTGCTATTTATAATGGGATGAAAAGCATAGAAGTGGTATATGTTATTCCGAAGTATATTAATGAGTGTCACTACTGGGCAAGGACATTTTTGCATGCATTATAACCACTGTGTGTACACAGGTCAGCGTATGGGAGAAAATATTTTTGAAAACTTAGATTCTTAGTGTCCCATCTCTGCTGTGGGAGGAGGTTCTATTTTGGCTGGCTTGGTAGTTGAGACAGCCCCCTGATCTGATGTTCCTGCCCAGGAAGCTGAACTGACGTCCACACAATTCAAACACAATTCTAGCTAAAATGCTTTCTTCTTTGTTTTTGCAAACCGATGCAATCACATTGCAAGTCAAAACCAAAAGATGAGGCAATAATAGAATAAAAAGCAGGCTGAATCAAGGCTAAATTAGGCTCTATATCCTTTTGGGCTTGAGGAAAGGTACCAGCAGTGGTTTAGAGTAAACATTTCCTGACATCAATGGCAGGAAAAAAAGATATCCATGCACTTAAACGTTTTTAATTTGGTAGTTCCTTTAAGCTTAGTGGAAGAGAAAATGTTCTCTATAGTGTCATGGACAGGACTAGAGAGAAGAAATACAGGAGAGATCTGTTTTTTGTAGAAGCACGATAGATCTAATTTAGAGGAGATAGATCTAATTTAGAAGAAATGCTGTGTCATGGTGACAGCAGAAAGTGGGAGCAATGGGGCTGGCTGTTCTCTCTGCTAGAGCCCTTGAGGGAATCCCTCACGTTGAAAGCCGTCTGTGTGCAAAGATGTAACCAGTTGCTTATTTGGATTTTGCAGATCCAAGGAATGCCCTATGGGAACTGTTTGCTTCTCAGCGATGGTCCCATCAATAACAGCACTGGAATCCCTTTCTTTTACGTGACACCAAAGGATAACACCGTGACAGATCTTCTGAAGAATCCCATGGCTTCTCTGACCCTGCCAGAGGCAGATGGAAATTTCTGCAGGTAACAGTTTTATCTGCCTCCTACCACCTTCAGTGAGAACAGAGACCTCAGAACAGAATGCTGGGTCCCCGCCTTCAGTGTCCTGCATTTATTTTTGACTCTCATGATCAGCTACATGCTCCTTCCTAGGTTTTTTTTTGCAGTAATTTGCCCTCGTAAAGCATAGTAGGGAAAAGCAGAGGTGTCACTGAAGTATATTGTAACATCAACAGCTGGAGTGGCTTTCAGTTTGAACATTAACATACCTAAATTTTAATCTCTTCTTGGAGGTGCCTACATAAAATCTAGGTGTTCAAGATCCTATAATAGTCTATAGTGATCTAGTCAATAAAATCTATAGAGTTTCAGAGGCTACCCAAATCACAGTAAGGCAGGCATCTTTGCTCTGCGGGACAACTCTGGAGGCCCTGCTGAATGCCTTGACAGGGCTCCAGCTCCCTGGGTTCTGTAAGAGGATCTCAGGCTCTCAGTTCACAAGTTGTATGCTCAGGACTGTGACACTCAGTCTGATTTAAACCTCTTCAGAGACTATGATTGAATATGATGTCTTTGCAAATTTTTTACACCTTGTATATCACAGTCAGTAAATGATCCCCCAAATAAAGAAAGCCAGGTCTGACGTTTACCAATCTACATCCAGTCCCAGGTTCTTCTCTCCAGAGACAGCAGCGAGTCAACTTCTTAATCATATCACAGAATTTTAGAATCACAGAATGGTTTGTGTTGGAATAAACCTTAAGGGCTGTCTAAGTCCAACCTGCTGCCATGGACAGGGACACTGTCCGCTAGACCAGGTTCCTCAAAGCTGCATCCAGCCTGGCCTTGAACACTTCCAGGGATGGAGCATCCACAGCTTCTCCGGACAACCTGTTCCAGGGCCTCACCATCCTCACAGCAAAGAATTTCTTCCTAACATCTAATCAAAATCTACTCTCTTTTAGTTCAAATCCATTATCCCCTTGTCCTGTCACTACATGCCCTCGTGAAAAGTCCCTCCACAGCTCTCTTGTAGGCTCCCTTTAGGTACTGGAAGTCTGCTTATAAGGTCTCCCTGGAGCCTTCTCCAGGCTGAACAACCCCAACTGCTCAGCCTGCCTTTGTAGAAGAGGTGCTCCAACCCTAGGATCATCGTCATGGCCTCCTCTGGACTCACTCCAAGAGGTCCATTTCATTCTTTGCGTATAATGAATAACTTCAGATCCCCAAAGCTTTACATGGGTAAAATGTATGTATGTAACCTCAAAGATGATTCAATTTTCCCCTCCATTCTTGTCTCCTTGAAAAAGACATATCTGTACCATATGTTTGTTTACAGTCAATCATGTGGCAAACTTGGCTGGGTCAGCCTTGCGTGAAGTGTTATTTACAAAGGCCTCTTTACGTGACGAGGTACATGACACTGAAATTGTGTCAGACAGGACTCCGTTACCAAAGCAGGTCTTAGCTGACGTTCCAAGGAGAAAGAGAGAGAACTGGTAAGAACAGACTCCTTCAGAAAGAAATGGCATTAACAGTTTTGATTGCAACTTAAGGTCCTCTTTGGGGAAGGAGAGATTTTATCTTAAGAGCAGATTTCGCCAGCTGAGGATTGCCTTGAGTATCATCCCACCTCTCAAGCCTGCTAGCTGAGAAGAACCCTGGGAAAAGCAGGGAATGCTAAATATAAAACAGTACTGTTACACTTGTCTGTATTTGTCTTCAGAATATATTGTTTTCTATAGAGTTATATAGTGGAAAAACGAAATGTTTCTTAGTCCGAAGCAGTACAAGTAATTTCAGGCTGACATCCTATTCCCAAGGAATGGAAATCATGGCTTCCTCTTACAATGTCAAACACCTAATAGGAAACTTCTATCATCAACATTTGTTGAGGTAATTCAGTTTTGAATGCTCGAGGAGGTCAGTGAAGTAGTAAAGTTAACACTGGAATGGTGGCCTCCTCTGCTTAAATATTTTCATTAAATATTTTGGATTAATCATTTAGAAAATAAATATATCCAGTCTTTCATTGCAGGCTTAATGGCATTTATTCCTGCTTTCTAAGCTTTTTCATTCAGTCTAATAGTAAACTTACTATCCAGACCAAGTGCTTAAAAACATATTTTAAGTCCTGTGTCCTACTACCAAATGCCCTATTTTCAGAGGCCCAAGACTCAGAGCAGCTTCCATTGATTGTAAGTGGTAGTGTTGAGCACTTCTAAAAACGCACACCCACTTAGGCACTTAAGTGTGGCCTTTGATCCTTAACTTTAAACAGCCACTCTTGAAAGTCTTTGCCTTTTATGGTTTAGCAACATCACTGCCCAATTTACCTGTTTGGGAAGTGCAAATTCACCAACAAAAGAGAAATGCTGCATTATTTATAGAAATATGAAATCCATAGACATCACAAACATTTGAGGATATTTATTTGATGTCTTTTTACTACATCACTATTAATTTTCAAACCCCTACCCTTTTGATCAGTATGCCAGATATTTGCTGCTGCTTGTTTTGCAGCCAGGGCAACCTGGATTCTGTCACCTGACTCTCTAGTCCCCTCTGCAGCCTGAGACTGTGCTCTCTGGTGAGACGGGCTCCCTGGGCACTGCCAAGAAGCTAAACCTGGATTTCCCAAACAGCTTAGGCCAAACTAATTACCATTTGCCGCATCCCTACTCTCACTCCCTACCACCAGTCATGTGCTACCCTGCCCCCCACCAGTTCTGGGCTTTGCCTCAGCCTGAGCTGAAACATAAATGTGAAGAAAATTATCCTGACAGCGAGAATAAGTTTTTCTGCCGATCCTTCTTCTTTTCATCCCGTGGCCAGTACTGCTCCTGGCCATGCAATCCTACTCCCTCCCTCCAGCTGACCATATGGTGGGCCTATTTTAGCTCAGTAACCCAGCAGAAACCTGTTGGGATTTTTTTCTGGATGAGATTTCTACTGGCTTAGTAACTTGAATCAGCTTCTCAAGAGCCAGAGAAGAGCAAAGGAAAGGGGATAGGAAAAGAGAAGGTGGAGGAAAATAGGATATCCTCATTTTAGCACATAACCATACTCCAAATATTGAGCTTACTACTGAACTGAGTATACAGATTCAGAGTTTGATCAGTGCTCCATGCATTATTTATTTTGTTTTCACCTTCAGTTTATTTTTCATTATTTCTGAAGTTCTCATCTGGAACAGATGTTGGTTGGCATTAGTGCAAAGGACAAGCAATACAGACAATGAAAAGCTGGGTCTTTACTTAAGCTGCAGTTTTTGTTTTTGATGATATGCAAATGTGAGCAAGCTTTGAGGCTGTCTCACAGCAAGGAAGGGTATGGGCACTGGACTTTACCTTTCTTCTCTTCCCTTCCCCTATGACCAGGGTCAGAAATTAATGTATGTTTTAAACTAGGAATCCATGAGTGACTTTTGCATTTAAAAGCAGCAACATCTAAAATTGCAGCCCGGCACACCACCCTGCTGTTACGCCACAGAAAGGGCCTCTGCGGGCAGCACAACACTGAAGAAAACAACGAGGTGTCCGGGCCCTGCTGCCAGTGCTTGGGGTGACCTGTCCCCAGCTTCAGGGTGCACTTGAGCTGCTGAGATAGCCAGGCTGTGCCATGCAAACAGCAAACAGCATCCTTAGTGCAGAGCTTTATATGGTGGCTCAAGTTCGGTATAGCAAAAGTCTTCTTTACTAGCACTATATGAGAGGCAAGACCTTTCACTCTGTGAGACCTGCTAGTATTAAAATGGTATTTGTGGGGTTTTCTGTGCAAAGGAAAGTGTCATGCTTGTCAGACATTCTCTTCAAGTGCATCATTAATTGTTTTGGTTTCAAAATAATTATGTAAAATAGCTAAATGAATAATGTTCTACGTGAGAAAGTTCATGTCTTTGTATGCCAGCAATGCATTTGTAGCTTGTTTTCATGTGGAGCTTTATTAGAATTCCATTATTAGCCTACTCTGAGTTGCAAGAATGGCAATAAACGTGAAAGCTGATCTATGTCTGTAGCCAATGCTTCTGGGAGTATTTGGCGCTCTCCTGAAAAATGCTTCTAACCTATGGCTCGCAAAAGAAATCTCTGGCCTTTAGAAAGAAAACATAGCTGACATTTCAATGTCTTCATGTACCTAATGAGTTTCAAGTGACTTGTGTACACCAATTTGATATTAAATTTATTTAGTAGCAAATTTCATTTGTTTTGTTTCAGAACAGACTCAAGTTCTAAACCTTGAGAATAAATATTTTCCCTTTCAAGGGTGTCAGGAATACAGACTGGCCTTTATGGTGCTCCAGCCTCAGTATTTAATCAGCTGGAGAGAAAATTTGAAAACCCTAAACTCATAAGAAAAATAACATTTAATATTGAAAGAAAGAGAGCTGCAATGCATCTGACTAGGCACTAATTGCAAGACATTTTAGTATTCCAGCTACGATCTGGATTCCTCATCTCTGACCTAGAGACTGCCATTTCCCAGAGGGAGACGGGCTGCCCCTCTCTGAGAAGGCTCTGATGACCAGGATAGAGACAGCATTTGTTAGCAACTACACAGCATTTTATCTGAAAGCTGGTAAATGAATAATAGAGGCAAGAAAAATTAAATGGTTCAGGACTATAAATAGACTAAGCTGGTATGTCTATGCCACTGACAAGCTGAAAAGATTGAGTCCCATTCTTGCAGCTTTCAGAAGGAGCAAGACCAAGCCCGACATTAAAGAATAGAGCAGCTATTGTTCTAAACACATTTTCCAACACACAGGCTGCTCAGAGGATTCCTCTTTCCAAGTAAGCTCCTGAGTCTGCCTCATTACAGCTGCAGCCTGGAAAACAGGCAATTAATTTTAAACATGTGTCACCTCCTTGACATCAGGTTCAGCACATTCACAGGGACACACTGCAGCTTTCTTAGAGAAAGAGCAGTTACACGGCTGCTGTGAACTGGTTTTCATACAAGGGAAAAGCAGCAAGTGTTGGGGTCAGTCCACCTTTGGTTTTTTCCTGCTATTAGTTTGGAGGATGGTGTTTCAAGCCCACACTGCAGACTGTGAGTGATTTTCACGAATTCAGATTCCCCTCCTGATTTATGATCTCCATCGGGGTGACTCCATCAGAACCATTTTATCATCCTCATCTGGTGCTTGAGGTATCAGATTGGCATGATCGGGCAGATGTCTTCAGTGGACATTAGCTGACTCTGTAGGTTTCCTAAACGCTGCATGCAAAATGTTGACAGGAAGTGCTGAGGCACCAAGCCATGGGAAGAGAAGAGGAATTTTGTGGGTCTGGGTTCCTGCTGTGTGGTGGATCAGCAGCATGCACAAACATCCAGCTTCATTCCCTGGGCAATCCTGAGGGACAATAAGCTTGCCATGGATGGAAGCCCCAACCTTTGAGATGTCATATGGCCACTCGACATGTAACTACTGCTGGGTTTTAGAGTCAGTGTTGTTAATACATGGATTAATATAACAAAGAAATCTGGTACTGTACCTTCACACAAAGAGAAATTACACATGCAGAAGACAAAGGCTGAACTCAAACATCCATCAGTTTTTGAGATCCACCTCTTCATTCTGTGGCACAGACACATTTCTAGTTCTGGTATTTATATCAGCCCTTTTTAGTCATATGCAAATAATTATGTCAGTAGTTGTTCCTGAAAAATCTGTATTTAAAAAAATCATGAAGATACCAAATTAGAAAGTCAAACATGAAACCTACTATCATCATGACCCAATGCACACAATACAGCTCTAAATTACTATTTCTTCCTGTATTCTTAAATAACCAACTTCCTAAAATCCCTTTCTAGTGGAATAGTGTTTCTCTGACTCTGTTCACAGAAATAGTTGATGCTGTGATTCTTTTTTTTTCTCTCCATGAATTGTTTATATGGTTAAACTATATAAAAGCTTCCTGAAAAAGCCTTCCTCTGAAACACAGAGTTCAGCTGAAGAAATGCATTGTTATTGTCAATGGAGACAGGCAAACAGACTGGCTTCACATAACACATTGTAATTAAAACATTTTAGGAAGGATTTTCTTCCAGAAAGAGTGAAATTATTTAAAACATTAAAAGACATATACTATGAGCACTCTTAGATGAATAGAATGGCTTCTGCATCAATACACTTTAGCTCCCTGACTTGACTTTAGATTCAGAACAGAAGACATCTCCCAAGAGCAAAGATGTTCTAACTATCTTTGCTGGCTCCCAAACATGGCTGATAAAGAAATTTTTGTCAAAATCAGAGCAGGGCAGAACCGCCTAGCCGTATCCGGTTGAAGACCAGCAACAGCTTTTCAGATTATGAAATTGCTTTCAGTGGAGATTTTGTTTGACGTTCATGCCATGCAGATTAGCGGCACCAATACATTCTTTCTGCTGCATAAACTCTGGTAGTTAGTGGTGAACAAATGAAATGAATGAGGAGAATAACTTACTTTTCAAAATTAATCACATTTATTAATCAAAATTATATGCACTTTACAGTAATTCTCTAAGGACAGAGCATTCCGTCCTTTCCTTTCTGTAGATTTTAGGGGACAAAAATCCTATGATGCATTTTATACAGTAGAAAATAACTCTGCCTTTTCACCTTGTGCCCAGTTTGGGGCTATGTGAAGAGGAGCCCTGTGCAGGGTGTGACAGAGTCACCTACCTTTCAGCCATGGGAGGTGACAGAGATGAGCTGTGTCAGCAGCCAGTCCCCACCTCCTAATTACATGGGTTTTCACCATTGTAGGAGAGCTTAGAATGTGTGGAGGCAGTCATTGCCCTTATGCTACTCATGAGCTGTGTGCTTTAAAGTAGAAAAGAAATGTAAGAAAAGTATTCTCTGGGGCTTTCTTCTTGGCTCTCTGTCTCTTCTTTTCTGCAACAGGAGAAAGCTCTTTCCCAACTTCTTTTCTCTTCAACTCTGAAGAAGTAGAGGGATAAGAGCAGTGCTTTCTCACACAGCAGTGAGAAATGTGTTCAGGGGTGATTCGTGTATACTCCCAGGGAGGATGGCAGGTCTTGTTTCCTCAGGGGGTGGAGGAGAAGAATGTTTGCTCCTTTGTGGGAAAAGGAGGCTGGAGAAGAAGAAAAAGAGAGGGATTCCTCTGCATAGACCCCTGCTTCCACACCCAGACACTGGAAGAGTACTGAACCCTCCTGCCTTTCTCCTACCAGTTCCTTCTTGGGAGTACCTGTCTTTCCTTCCCAAGCGCCTTTCAAACTCTTAATTTGCTTTTACTGTTGATCTGTGGCAGATCAGTGTCACCTCACTAATGGATTGCAGAGGCTGAGAATGAAGATAATACCAGGGATACTTTCGGTCAGAAACCAGGAGACAGAGCATCATCGGTCAAAGCAGAGAACTCAGCTGTGAAAGGGAATCCTAACCAAGTCCCAACATCATCATCTTATGTGCCAATAGAACCACAGCAGCCTGAAGTATAGGTTCATAACACCAGGACTTGGATAGCTGCTATATAAGAACCTTCTAATTAAACTCCAAGAGATGGCTAGTGTAGTAAACAATTTAATGAGTAGGTGGCACTCTTTACTCTGAACCACTCTTGAACCACGACCCAGAAATTGCGGAAGTGTTACATAGTCAAATAAGTGGGACATGTTCATTAGCAGTGTGCTTTGCAGCATTGCATCTCTGTTGGGAAATATTTTTCACTTGGATGCAGGCCTCTCCTTAAGCTCAGTAAAGCTGGCACCTTTGTAAGTGAGGTCCTCTCACACACTTGGAAGAAAACTATATTTTCAGGGTCAAACTCTGCATACCTACTCTGCTCACTGTAAGCAGAGGAACAGGAACAATCAATTCTCTCTTCACAGATCAGATGAATAATTAAGATGATCTCTCTTAATGCACTGTTTTCTTAAAAAACACAGAAACGGAATCTTCTTCCATTTTAATCTGGCCTCCCTAATTTTCTGCAACGAAGTGTATGTATTTTAAATAAGCATAAAAAAAAGGAAAGTGTTCCCTATTGCTTGGTCTTCTTTCACAGTTACCTGCTTTCTCTTCCCCTCAGTTCATATTTTACTATAGCACTCATGAAATCCTCTCCATGGAGACAGAGGGCTTGATTCTGGTAAAGACAAACCACCTGAGAAACCACCTTGGGTTTCCTCAACAGAGCAACAGTGTCACCGTCTCTAACCCTAACTCTGCCTCCCCCTCACACTCAGTCAGCAGCACATAAATGTTACATAAAGCTGCTCCTCTGCATCTACTTGTTCTTGTGCCAGCAAAGATGAAAGGAACTCAGGGACTGAGCTGAATATGTATTTATACAGAGGCAAGAAATGTCTAGTGAATGCATGACTAGACCTCTACAGATGCAAGTGGAGAATGTTTTAGTAAATATATCTATTAATCCCTGATATGCCTTTATTATCTCCAGTAAAAATATGACATAAATCCCTGACTATATCACCTTGCTCCAAGGAAGCAAATCCTGCATTTGCATTAGTTGCACTAGCAACAACACTGAAAACTCAAGACCCATTCACAACATTTAGAAATGGTAGCTGTAAGTTTTGTGGGTTTTGATGGTTTAAGACGTATAAAAGTAATCAAACATCATTAGGGAAATACTATGCCAAAAAAAAGAGATTCAGAAACAGATTCACCTCAGAATATGAAGGGTTCCTTTGAAAAAGAAAATACTAATGCTACTGTCAGATTAGAATACAAGGTTCCTAATCTGAAACAAAAAACCTATGATAAGAAGCAGACCTGAAAGCAAAACCAACAACGTAATAACAGTGTGCTGAACTCAAATGTATCATTGTCCTGTTCAGCTCTTCCAAAACTTCACCTAACACAATCTCAACAAATAATTTGTTTGAGTCATTTCCCAGAAAAACAAACTGACCCTCCAGAATATTATTCCAATCTGCAAAATTCAGTTTGAATAATTTTTACTGGGAAGATAGTATTATGTGTGTCAATCAGTGTAGCACCCTGGCTCACGGGAATGTACAGAAAACTGTAAACAGAAGAAGCCAAGGGAAAAAAAACAACATAAATAAAACTATTCAAGCTATGGATGCAGTGTGTGGGCTTTGTTGTCAGCCAAATATGTGGAGAACAGCTTTTCATGTCAGTTGGGCAAGAGTCACATCAGACACTAGTCCTATTAGGCAAAACTTTCTCAGCAAAGGCAGGCAGGGTTCACTGCTTAACCACAGCTACATCAGCTCTATTGCCTACTCAAAATCAAATAGTATGCTTTTAGAATAAACTTTACTTGCACAAAACCACCAAATAATTGTAATCTGAGAAGGTCAGACCAAAACTTCTCACTGCTCCTGATCACATCCAAAATCTATCACCTTGATGTGCTCTGTGAAACACAGACATCTTTTAATAACAATCCCTTTCAAAATCGTCTCTGAAAGTAATTAACCACATATTACCTAGGAGCTGTGTGCAAGAAAGACACTTGCAAATATTCCTGCTTTTCCTGGCTCTTCAGTTGTTTTATGACACTGTAAGGCTGTGGAGGAAATTGTATCCTATATTCAGATGCATAGTTGTTTTAAAGCAATTTTCTGAACTGAATTTCTGCTTGCAAGAAGTCTCTTTCCTTCATCAATATATATGTTAAATATATATTGAATATATAAACGTATGTAGAGGGCTTTGGGTACAGTATTAAGATTAAGCATAAAAGATAACAATAGATCAGGAGATTGCTTCAAATGGACTTTAACACTTCACCATCCATGGCCAACAGTTGCAAGAGTGTGAATGTGCACTTCCCTGGCTGCTGGACATGCAGACCGTCAGCTGACACCCTTTGCATGTGGGATTTGGCTCCTTTCTCTTCAGCTGTATTCACTGTATTTGCCTTTATTTATTTGTGTTTTGGTGGGTGAGCATCTCACTGGATGATGGGCAGCCACACAACACCCAAAGCCTATGCAAAAGAAATGCCAGGAGCTACAGGTGTCCCTGGAGCATGGAGCTGTGTTCCTTAGGGACAGAGTGCTTTCAGGCCACTGTAACCTAGACGTGAAGTGCCATCTTCAGCAGGCAGTAGCAGTCAGTACTGAGGATCTATGGTGTGCCGAGGTGACCATGTACATAAGTTTGTACTCTGCATACACACTGACAGAAATAAACCTAGTGCCTGGGCAGGGAATGCAGATTTTTGGGTACTCAGAACACCACTCATGTATTATTTTATGACTTAAAAAATTATACTAGAGAAAATTAAACCATTATAAGTTGATGTGAACAGAAAGTTTGAGCCTGATCTTTGCCCTCGGCCCTTCCTTCCATCAGTAAGCATGGGGGAGGTAAAAGAATACAAGTGGAATTTGTCTAAAAGTTGTTAAACTGAACATCCCCTTCAGACAACTGCTGCTCCAGACTGAACAGGACACTGAAAAAGTGTCCCTCAGATGATGTGACTGCAAATGGCACTTTGGAGGTCAGGCTGCAGACAGGGCAAGTGCTTACTGGACATAGCCAAGTATCAATCAGCCTCCTGTACTTCCTTACGCATGTCTGTTCATGACCCTCTCTAGAAAAGCAGATACTTTATCTAGTGAGCTACACAGTCTCTCATAACCATCTGTGGAGAATCTGCAGGTGTTAAATTAGCTGCAGGAGGATGCCCATATGTTTCCTGAATACACTAGACACGCATTGAGAAATATAAGAAAAAATGAAGCCGTTGCGGATTGCACACAGTTAAGGCTAAAGGGCTCAAGCCAAGATCTTTAAGTAAAATTGTACACAGATGAGATGTAATATACTTTGATTGAAACATATCGAAGAAGAAATGCAGCTTTCATTTCCTAATGTAGTTTCTTGGGCTGACATGGGAACATGGTTCCCTGAGATGCTGAGCAGTCTCAAGCTGCTGGCAACAGGACTTGGGGCTGCTCAGTATTTGCCAGGATCAAGCCTTTGCAGTCATTTCATACACTATTTTTTTTTTTTTTTGCAATTGGTAGATTTACTTATGATTTATATCCTTGTATTGTATATGTCAGAGTCAGCAATTGCCCTGCAGTTACTAATGGGAGTTATTTATTATTACTATACACAAAGAGCCAAAAAGTAACAAGTACCTTCCCCGTCTTGGTCTGAAGGCAATTGGGGAACTTTTCTATTTGGTGTAAAGCAGTTGAAAAATGGGTAAAAAATGAACAAGGATTGATTTTCTAGGATAAGCACAATGAAAAGACCTTATGTTTTACATACAAATACACATATTCATACTCTTTTCTGTAGGCATAGGCATCGACTAACCATCCCACTACTTCTTCGCAGAATCCTGAATACAGGTCTGTACATCTGTCTGGGAATACTGCCATTTTCACATTTTTTACAATCCAACATATACTAATCCAATTTCTGTGAGCATCAATTAAGATTAAGCAACTATCTACAGCAGAGCTATGTGTCAGTTGAGTGTTCCTTCCAGACTTCCCCCCTCCACCAAACAGTATAGCTGGGAGTAGAGAAGACTCACAAGGCTTGACAAAGCTTTTTATATGTGAGCAGGAGTTCACACTTCTCCAAAAACCCTTAAGAAAGCAAGCAAGCAAGCTATTACTCATGAGCATTTTTCTCTGTGCACAGAAAAAATGTGATTGATCCAGAGGATCCAAGGTGCGCCAGGCTGACTCTCATGGGACAGATGGTCACGGTGCCTCCGGAGGAAGTAGAATTTGCCAAGCAAGCAATGTTTTCCAGGTCTGTATCTAACAGGCACGTAGTAGAGTGCAACCCACGGGTTTGAGACAAATACACAAATGTGGCCGTTTGGTAGAGAAAATCTGAGAAATAACAAGCCTGACCTTTACTTTGGAGCCATGAAGCATGTTGGCTTCTGTGTGGCTTGGAATGACAGACCTTTTAACTCTTGAGGAAATGAAATACGGAAATGCAATTAGTTAGTATTGGACTCTGGTAAGGCACATGATTTGTAATCTGGGGATTATGAAGATATGTCACCCAGTTCCAAGGAGAGAATCCCACGGTGTGTTTGTTATCTTTAATGATTCTACCCCACCTTATGACAGCTAGTGGACCCAGAAACAGAGCTGAGGTCTGCTGCCTTTGCCTACAAACATTTTCAGGGTGGAGTTTACAAGTTTAATTACCTCTCCTAATGTCCCAGCTGATTCAAAGCCATAGTACTTACCGAACAGTCTCCTTTGAATAGATGCAAGCACAACCCAGATGTGTAGCACACACACAGGGTGTGCCCCCATGCCCTTCAGTGGGTCTCCAGAATTACAGGTCTGAAAAGCCTGAACCTTAGCTGAGGCACACACCTCCCACACAGGCTGCCAGGGATTGTTCCCCGGGCGCACCTTGCCTGGTCAATCAAATACTGCTGGGAAACTGGGATGAGTTTGGATCCAAAACAGCCCAGAGGTGATATTATTTCTGACCTACAGGAAGGGGTCAGGGTGGGACTCTGTCAGTGTGTGCCATCAATAGCAAAAATGGGACTATGAACAGATGGGGCCATATTGACACACAAGCCTTTTTTATAGGCTTCACAGGAATTAGATTTCCATGTGATCCAGGGTCCACCGGTGCCTCAGCAGAGGATGCTCTGCTGTCAGGGTGCAAGATCCAGAATGATAAAGTGAGGGCTGCTGGGTCACATCCAGTGCCAGCAGCATCTGATGCCACTTATCAATGCTAGAGTCATAGGTGCTCAAAGGGACAACTCAGAGAATGGTAGGAAACACCGTTTTCCCAATGAGAGGGAAACCAAGAGTTTGGCAAACCAAGCACCTCTGCTGCAGGGTCCTCTGCAGGAGCAGAGGGGCACTGAGCCAACCCTGCCCCAACTTGCACCGCTTCCCACCCATGTTCCTGTGAACACTGTGACTTGAACTGTGGTATCCACTCTGTGCATCGCTGCTGAGCTTCCCACAGCTACGCTTGCTGGGGCTTGGGGACCAGACATCTGCACCCAGTCAGGGAGAATCTGTCTGACCTAGCTGTAAGGGAGACCAGAGAAATGAGACATAAATACAGGATGAGAAGGCTGTAGGATGAACAGCTTGCAGAGGCTATGCTCTACCTGCTACCCAGTTTTATTAGCCCTCCCTCTGTACCACGATTGCTACCAAAGATGTAGTATTTTCAGGACACTGTTTCCGTTAAACAGATACAAGCATAACCCTGACACACATTCAAAGAGTCTTCTCTAACTATTTTTCACTTACTCAGAGACCAAACAACATCTATGTCTAGAGACAGAGTTCTGCAGTGGGGGAAGGTGGTGATTGCTGGCTGCCTGTGATGCAGTTCTCCCCAGACTGGGGTGTGGAAGATAGTAAACCCTACAGCAAGGAAGGGCCAAAAAGATGAATGGTGGTGTTCTCATATCTCAGGTTTCACTCTGGCTGAGCACACTAGGCTGAAGAAAAAAGCAGACTATGCATATGCTTTGGCATATCTTCTAATTTTTTTTTCTTTTCTTTGTCCTTCCAGGCACCCAGTGGTAAGAAAGTGGCCTCGTAGTTATGAGTGGTTCTTCATGAAAATGAACATTGAACACATCTGGCTTCAAAGCTGGTATGGAGAAGTTTCTCCCATTGCAGTAGAAGAGTATTTAAAAGCGGTTCCAAGTAAAGGACGATTGAATGGGCTTTGAGATAGAAATCTCCTGAGTTTCCTTTCCAAACACTTCTAAAATTTCATGGTAGATGGTTTCTTTACAGTGATATTTTCTTCTTCTCCCAAAAGGCTTCAAAATAGCCCTGTTTCACATGGAGCGGAGTGAAAATAAATCAACACAGACTTTTAAATTATAAAGGAGAGGTGGATACTAGCCCTACCCTGCAATGTACAGACTTGTCATTTCAAGCAGGCAATGCGTCATCTGAAATGCTGTTTTTAAAATGCTTTGTATCTGTTTGTTTTGACTTCTATTGCTGTGCACCCACAGGGAAACTACACTATGTGCTAAATATAATGTTCTGATTTGCAGAAAATGCAAATTGCCTACTCAGAACCCTCTATGCATTGTGGAGGTATTACTGCTGCTTGGTCTCCCTTGATTTGTAAATACTTTAAGAGAAACTTAATAGCTGCAAATTTAGGTATTTAAGTTTAAAAACAAATTATTTGCTAAAGCTGTCCTAATTTGCTAACTTCTATTTTCTATGTGTGTTTTTCTGTAATTAGATAATTTGATATTTCACATGGAAATTGAGTAAAACTTCTCTCTTTAGCAGAAAAAATGCAATCAGTTCAAACAACACAGCTCTAATATAACTTGTCTCTGACACAAAGTTGGTTAAACACATTAAGGGTCAAAATCAAATCAGCCCCACAAGGATTATCTCAATACAAGTATAAACATTCTCATAAGAAGAATTTAAGTAAATGTTCTCAGCTAGCCTGTTCCTGTTGAGACAGGAAAAGTATTTTTAATAGCCTGTAGTCCCAATTTTTTTTTGCCTCCCTGCTCCAGCCACTGCTTTATTTTTAACTGGCTTGTGCAACTGATTTTTTGTAAGACCTCACTAACTCGCTGAGGGGTGGAGCCTGTCCCTTAACTCTGTTTCCTCACCAAGATTTAAAGGGCTTGTTCATGCATTTATTTTTTAAAGAAGCCTAAAGATGGTAGGTATTTCAGGCCATGAAAAGCTACTTTTCCCGGTGTGGTAAGTGCAAACTTCGTTGCAAACACATTATATATAGGCTTCTCGTGTGGTAATACCAAAAGAGTTCAAAGGTATTTTAATTGCCATCAGCCCTTTCTCTAGATGTCCTCCTGGTAAACTTATTCTGCAGTTCTTAAGAGTATCACAGAAAGAAAGTTCCCATGGCTAACCCGCCAAGTCACCACACGGTTTGAAAATTATATGGCTGCTCTCCCTGTTATATTAAGAAAGAGACACACTGAGCTGGGGTTTCTGTGCCTGTGGGGAAGGTCTTCCAGCATCCCTCGGAGTGCACCTGAGCTCTGGACATCAGCCTGCACCACGTCTGAGCTGGGGAGGAGCCTGGGTGCCTGGGCAAGTGCTCTGAGCTTGTACAGGTTAATCCCTGGGCAGAGCTCAGAGGCAGCTGCATGAGCTATGATCAGCTGGAAGCCAATTAAATGTAGCTGAGCTTATTTTGGCTCAGGCATGGAGAGAGGGAGTCATTCCCAGAACAGCTGGGCATCATGCTGGTTTAACTACAAGGGGCCACTTAGTCCTAGGGTGAGTCCCGGGCCCCAGGCATCACTACTATTCTTCATATTCTGTAAGAAGCAAAGGCAAATGAAGGGGCAAAAACTTTGTTTAGACACTCACTAAGCTTTTTTTGTTCTTGTCTTGTTGCCAGAGACTTTGTTAGCCGTGCAGATCTTTTGCAGAGGTAATTACACAAAAGGAGGAAGCGTCCTGCCTGAATTTATTTCCTTCTTTTTTTTTTTTCTTGGCAGATGAACTGCATTTTCACATTTGAGTTTCCCCCTGAATCTTGCATTGTGTAGTACTGAAGCAAGATGGCCCATCCTATACAGATTTATAGAATACCATCAAGTGAAAATCCTCCTTGATTCATATAATTTTGCCATGGAGATCTTTATCCACTATGGATTTGATGACTTTGTCCATTAGGATTAATGAGACTTTTAAATCTGAGTTCAACAGGAAGAATACTAGACCTTGTAGGAGAATTTCACAGGTGTAACATTTCTATGAAAGTATTATTACATATTTCCTTATCCCAGTTCACTACTATTCCCAGAGAAACCTGAAACCCCTATTCTGTCCCCCACTCCTAAATACACACAGATCAAGCAAATCCAGAGTACAATCTTAATGTTTAAACAAGCTGAAGAAGAGGGGAAGAATTTTAGAAGTGCTACTGTTACTATACTCTCAATTTCATTCACATCCCTTGGCAACAGAGACACGGTCCTATGTCCTAGCCATTAACTTATTAACTAGCCTTGAAGCAGTAAGGGATTGTGTCAACAAGGTTCAGAAGAGCTTTAATGGTTTAAGAAGTTAGTGTGTAGTAAGAAAAGTTTTGAATTTACAACACCCTACTTGTTATGGGCTGTCTCCCTGAACACACAGATTAATTGGAGTAGCTTCTGTATTGTAAAATGACACATTCATCAAGAAGCTTTCCTATATGGACCTGCCGTGAGGCTCTTAACAGAACCTCAAAACATGAAATACTGGTGACATGTAAAGTGACGAAAGGGACCTCATAAAGAAATGCTGTCTTAAATCACCTGTTCTCATTTCATGCTTCCTTCACCCAAGGAACAGCTACCATGAGAGTCCTTGAAAGTCTGTAGAAATTCATCAAAAATATGACCTGCAGATTTTGAATGGAATTTTCCAGACCAAAAGAAGAGGGAGGTGATAGTAGTTTGCTTATTTGGGCTTTATATTTTTATATATAGGCTAGTTCTAATTTTTCCTTAAACAGACAAATGTCTCGAGTAATACTGATCATCACATGTGATTGGTCAACACAAGTGATGTTTATTGAAGCTTTTAACCCAAAGAGTTTTATCTGAAATACCACAATAAAACCATAGTTCCTTAAGACTGTAGAGTCTGATCTTGCTTCAGTTCAAGTCAATAGCAAAAATCCCATTTATTTGTTGAGCTTTTATTATTGGATCAAACAAGCATTTTCATAAGTCATGATAAGCTCTTATGTATTTATTAAGCATTTCAACAAGCTGATGTGTAATTTCCACGTGTTCTGTATTTTCGTTATTTCTGTAGCTTCCCAAAAAAAGTTTGTTGTGCAACATGTTTAAAATTTTAACTATGGTCTTGCAATATTTAAAAGATGTATTTAGTCATTTCTGCATACTTGCTGAAAAAAAAAAAAATGAAGTTGAAAAGTTGGGTTCTCACTTTTTGCTAATTTGGGCAAAAGTAATGCATGTACAGGATTTAGGCACAGCTATTTTGAACTGCTGTTCTTATTTAACCAAAGAATGCTCTGTTTCTGATGAATTTTTCATTACTTCAGTGGTTGAAATGCAACCTGTCTCATTTCTGGATGTGTATTGCAATTTGCAATGTATTTTGATTTCCAAAAATATTGAAAGTTGTTAACAAAATGGCCATGGAGAAGAAATGTAAATAAAACAAATTTCAAAGCAGAAACTGTATAAGGATATTCTTCAGTACAGCATTCGCTGGAGTAACCCACCTTGTGCTAACAACCATTACAATTTCTGTCTGATCAGAACATTTGTTTTGGTTTTTTTTTCCCCTGAGTTTTCCTGGACCAAGTTAATTTCTCTCAAAATATTTGTGGGAATTGAGACTCAGATCTGCCTTTTCGCTGGGAAGAAAAGTCTAGCCAAGCACCTTTTATCATTCCTTCATCTTCTCATTACTGGGTGCTTTGCTTGCACTGTGGCAGTTAAATGTCACTCTTAAAGTTCGCTCTTCTTTTCTGCACGTAGGAACTGAGCACTCACCTCTTGGGTGTGCATTAATAGTGTTTTGGAAGTTTCCTCAGTGCTATTTCTTCCCTTGCCAGCCTTGTTCTTACAAGTTCTTGTTACAGCTTGTTCTCTGCTGTCCACTTTCCTCTGCCAAGTCTTCTTAAGCCTAGTCTGACAATTTACCTTTTCATCTTGCTTTCCCACACCATCTCCTTTCAACAAAATTCAAGCTCTCATACTGAAATTCCCACCTCATATCCAATAAAGAATAGAATAGAATAGAATAGAATAGAATAGAATAGAATAGAATAGAATAGAATAGAATAGAATAGAATAGAATAGAATAGAATAGAATAGAATAGAATAACAGCCTGCGTTTCCTATTTACACTTTAAATCTTGGTCTTGCCACTGGCTGGACTGCATTTACTGTAAGAACTGTGACAACAGTTCCCTAACCTGTACAAATCCCAGTCAACACCAGCTTCTTATTTCCAGTAATCTGTATTTTTAAAAGAACATTTCCAGCAGCTATTTTTTTCCTTTTTACTTACTGTTTTCACTTTTATCCCATTTCTGGAGTGATGTCTGTTCTGATTACACCAAGTGTCTTTCATTTATTTGCAAAAAAAACAACAAAACCAAACCAACCCTAATTTGAACATTTTTGGAATCACTGAGGTACTGTTTTTAATCTGCTTTTTGCCAAACACTGAATTCGTGCTTATTCCAAATCGTGTCTCTTGTCATCCTTCAGTAAAGCTCACCTTTTACCTGCCTTTTCTCTGCCACCACCTCCACATGCCCTCTCCCATCTAACATTTTCCTAGATGCTCCTGTTTCCTTATCTTCTTTTCCCTATTTTTTTCATTAACTCTAATTTTCCAGTGTTCTTCCCTCAGCTTCCAAGTCTTCCACAGCCCCTTCCACATTACTTTGTCTGCTCAGTCTTGTCTGTCTTCTTGATTTTGCCACTTGAATCTTCTTGTCATTATGCTCAGTGCCTTTGGAGAGAGTCCTAACACTGCCAAGTCTTATTTTGGGAGAATGCTAGAGAGTTGCTTTAAGGAATACTTTGGGTTTGAAGGTATTTGTTTGCTTGTTTGTTGAAACACTGGCTCTGGAATAGAAATGGGAACATACTGGGCTTGATGCTGAGTACATCAGTGATACAGAGTGCTGATACAGAGTAGAGCAGTTCATCAAGCTCATGGCTTTTTCCAATGATATCTTCTGCACAAACTATTCCAGGCTCTCTTAGGCCCTGCCTGTGTCAGCAGCCAGAACATATAATCATGATTAGGCAGGACATCAACAAAGTTTGACAATGTTGTTCGACAACATAGGTAACAGTGCAGGAACACACAACTGTTGTCTTCTGAAGGAAAACAACCATTCAAAAAAGGCTGGTAGATGGTGAAAACAAGTGATCCATTTTAAAACCTGGGAAAAGGTACAGATGTGTTCTGTGAAAAAATAGGGAAGGCTCTACTGTTTATTGTGTTTCTTTAAGAAGAGGTGTGTGTCAAACACTTCTATTTAATGGAAAACAAGTCCATAGAATGATCATGTCTATTCAGTACCTTAATCTTGTACTTATATACTTTTTCATCCAGACACGGTACAGACCCTGTCACCATTTTTCATACTTCTGGAATGAACTCCCCTCGGCACAACAGCACAGGCACCGTGTGTATCTGAACGTGCTTAGCTCCATTTCCTTTCCCCTGCACGTCTGTGCACCGTTCTGTTCCTTGCTGGCTTCTGGCCACCTCTTGTTCCCTTGTGTCCTTGCTTCTGGTGCTTCAGCCTCCCTCCACCCCTCAGGAAGCCATGCTTCACCCTCGAATGAGGACGAGGTGTGCCCCGGAGGGTGCGGTAGCGACTCATTTAAGTTGACGCGTGTGTCACTGCCGGCGTTGGTGGACAGGACTCGGGACGGCTCCCCGTGGCAGGCTGCAAGGTCGAGCAGCTCCCGAGGGCTCGTTGGCAGGGGAAGGCGGTGCCAGGCAGGGGCAGTGGACACTCCGTGCAGGAGGCTCTTCAGGTTGATCCCCGTGGGCACCAGTTGAGTGCAGGGGGCCGGGGCTGAGCTGTGTTCCTTAAACAGCCTCGGCAGACCGGGGGCAATGGCATCCTGGCCTGTATTAGAAATAGAGCAGCCAGCAGGGCTAGGGAAGTAATTCTTCTCTTGTACTCGGCACTGGTGAGGCCACACTTTGAGTGCTGTGTCCAGTTCTGGGCCCCTCCGTTCAAGGATATTGAGGTGCTGGAATCGGTCCAGAGAAGGGCAACGGAGCTGGTGAAGGGGCTGGAGCACACGTCCTGTGGGAAGCAGCTGAGGGAGCTGGGGTGGTTTAGCCTGGAGAAGGGGAGGCTCGGGGGGACCTTTTTGCTCTCTACAACCACCGGAAAGGAGGTCGTAGCCCGGTGGGGGTCGCCCTCTTCTCCCAGGCAACCAGCGAGGACACAGCCTCAAGCTGCGCCAGGGTGGGTTTAGGTTGAATATTAGCAGGAATTTCTTCACAGAAGGGGTGAAAAGACATTGAAATGAGCTGCCCAGGGAGGCGGTGGAGTCACCGCGCCGAGGGGTTTTTAAGGAAAAACTAGACGTGACACTAAGCGGCGTGGTCTAGCTGACATGGCGGTGTTCGATCACACGCTGGATTCGATGATCTCAGAGGTCTTTTCCAAC
>VZTF01002826.1:2970128-3031608 GCA_013397755.1 Cnemophilus loriae | reverse complement strand
GCCGCCGCCGCCGTGCGCGGGCGCCCGGGCGCTGGAGTGGTACACGGCGTGGGTGAGCACGGCCTACGTGGAGCCGCTCAGCAACCGCACGGTGAGCGGCAACACGGAGAGCGGCCGCTACGGGGACAGCTCGCCCAAGGAGAGCGCTCAGGGCCATGTGGGCATTCCCCGCGGCGCCTCGCCGCGCCACATGGAGGGCTGCGCCGCCGACACCGACTACGACGTGCCGCTGCCTCCCGGTGGCCGCGGGCCCCCCGAGGGCGACCCACCGACCTGGATCGCCCTGGTGGCCCGCGGTGGCTGCACCTTCAAGGACAAGGTCACCAACGCGGCGCGGAAGCGGGCGGCCGCTGTGGTCATCTACAACGAGGCCCGCTTCGGCAACAGCACCGTCTCCATGTCGCACCTGGGTGAGCTCCCCGCGCTCGCCGAGGGGTCGGGGGAATGCTTTCGGGGGGATCGCTTTGTCTAACGCCGGCCCGCATCGGTGATGCGGCTCTGCGCGGTGAGGAATGGGCATGGGGGGAGGCAGAAATCCCTGTAAAAATGGTACAGAGATCCGGGATTTTGTTTTCTCTTCCTATAAGCCACGCTAGGGAAAAAGCCGGGACCGTCTCCTGTGTCCCAAGTTACGGTCCGGGCGTCACGGAGGAAATGTGGCACAGCCGTCGGGACAGGCAGCCGTGTGCCAGACTGGGGCGGGAGGCTTGGATTTCCTTTAGGGATACCTTTTTGCCTGGTGCCCTCTGGCAGAATGGCTGCAGCGGTCACAGGTAGGCCGCTTTCTGCAGGCCGTGTGGAAACGCACCAGGTGTCCCGAAGATGCCTTCGGGTGCTTTTGAAGGTACAGCCGTAGCTATTTGAAGATAGCTTTTGGTATAGCCTTTGTTGTAATAGCTTCATCGTCCTCTCCTGCGCAGGTCTGTTAAGAGTGAGAGAGAGGTGTAAGCATCAGGTAATCCTTAAACGCTCGCAAATGCAGTAGGAAAACTGAATCCTGGAGAAGGATGTTGGTTTGTCTCAGCGTGCTGCTGCTGTGTAGCCTGCAGAAGGGTTCCGTGATTTTTGCCGAGATAGGAATCCAGATGTTCTGTCACCACAGTCCCCGCTTGGGGTATGACACAAAAGGCTTGCTGAATTTTTATGGTTATGACAACATTAAATGCTTAAGTCAGAGAGGCGAAAAAAGCCTCAAAACTTGGCAGTAAAATCTGTTTGCTTTTGTAGATTTTTGAGAAACTGGAAGGTCTTCAGAGGAGGATGCGAAGACAAGGCAGACCAAGTAAAAAATTTTGTAGAAGTGTGCTTCACGTGGTTTTGCTACAATAAGTTTATTAGTGCCTGGGCTCTCATTCCTGGTTGTGAGGAAGGGAAGGACCAGGGAGTTGGTTGAAGTAAAACCATAACGTGTTTCTAAAGGAAACAGACTTATTTTCTTAATATAGTGAGCTGAAAATGTCAGCTAGGGAGCTATTGCTCTATTGCATATGTGATTTATCGATTGGAAAACACGTCTCTCCTCTTGGACTACCCAGTAGCACCAATTGGGGTATTGGAACCATGATTATTGTTTTCTTAGCCTGCTGCTTGCTTGAGATCAGCCTGGCCCATCTTGTATTCTTAGTTTACTGTGAAAGTGGAGGTGAGATGCTAGATAAAATGAACCTTTGGTTTTGATCCTGGGTAGTGATTAAGATACTTTGTTGTGTAATACTGCTTTCGTCTTAAACAGTTTCTTTTTCTTGCTCTCACTCTGTATTGGCCAATCAGTAGAATTTTTTTTTCCTTGTTCTTCTCTGTTCCCCATTGTAACCTCTCATAAGTATTGTTTGCTCTTTTGTTGAATCTTTTTCTCCTTTTCTCATCTTGCTTATNGTGCCGGCCCCCCCTCTCCCGGCATGCCGCGGGGCGGGGCGGCCTGGCCCGGCCCCTTGCTCGCCATCAGCCGCGGCGGGCNCATCTCTGTGCTACAGAAGACCTTCTTTGGCCTAATACTCAGTTTTGGACTTCAGTAGAGTAGTTGCAGCTGCCAGTGGTGTAAAGAGAAGTGCTCTCTGACTGCTCGTTGGGTTTTTTATTCTTCTTGAACGGGCAGAATGTTGCTGATGAAAGTTCCACCTATGTAAAGAGTGTCATTTAGTATAGTTCATATATACAATAATACATTTGTATTTATATTGACTTCCTAAATGCAGGTTCGACCTTATGATTGTTTGAATGGGAATATAATAATATATCACAATANCGGGGGGATCGCTTTGTCTAACGCCGGCCCGCATCGGTGATGCGGCTCTGCGCGGTGAGGAATGGGCATGGGGGGAGGCAGAAATCCCTGTAAAAATGGTACAGAGATCCGGGATTTTGTTTTCTCTTCCTATAAGCCACGCTAGGGAAAAAGCCGGGACCGTCTCCTGTGTCCCAAGTTACGGTCCGGGCGTCACGGAGGAAATGTGGCACAGCCGTCGGGACAGGCAGCCGTGTGCCAGACTGGGGCGGGAGGCTTGGATTTCCTTTAGGGATACCTTTTTGCCTGGTGCCCTCTGGCAGAATGGCTGCAGCGGTCACAGGTAGGCCGCTTTCTGCAGGCCGTGTGGAAACGCACCAGGTGTCCCGAAGATGCCTTCGGGTGCTTTTGAAGGTACAGCCGTAGCTATTTGAAGATAGCTTTTGGTATAGCCTTTGTTGTAATAGCTTCATCGTCCTCTCCTGCGCAGGTCTGTTAAGAGTGAGAGAGAGGTGTAAGCATCAGGTAATCCTTAAACGCTCGCAAATGCAGTAGGAAAACTGAATCCTGGAGAAGGATGTTGGTTTGTCTCAGCGTGCTGCTGCTGTGTAGCCTGCAGAAGGGTTCCGTGATTTTTGCCGAGATAGGAATCCAGATGTTCTGTCACCACAGTCCCCGCTTGGGGTATGACACAAAAGGCTTGCTGAATTTTTATGGTTATGACAACATTAAATGCTTAAGTCAGAGAGGCGAAAAAAGCCTCAAAACTTGGCAGTAAAATCTGTTTGCTTTTGTAGATTTTTGAGAAACTGGAAGGTCTTCAGAGGAGGATGCGAAGACAAGGCAGACCAAGTAAAAAATTTTGTAGAAGTGTGCTTCACGTGGTTTTGCTACAATAAGTTTATTAGTGCCTGGGCTCTCATTCCTGGTTGTGAGGAAGGGAAGGACCAGGGAGTTGGTTGAAGTAAAACCATAACGTGTTTCTAAAGGAAACAGACTTATTTTCTTAATATAGTGAGCTGAAAATGTCAGCTAGGGAGCTATTGCTCTATTGCATATGTGATTTATCGATTGGAAAACACGTCTCTCCTCTTGGACTACCCAGTAGCACCAATTGGGGTATTGGAACCATGATTATTGTTTTCTTAGCCTGCTGCTTGCTTGAGATCAGCCTGGCCCATCTTGTATTCTTAGTTTACTGTGAAAGTGGAGGTGAGATGCTAGATAAAATGAACCTTTGGTTTTGATCCTGGGTAGTGATTAAGATACTTTGTTGTGTAATACTGCTTTCGTCTTAAACAGTTTCTTTTTCTTGCTCTCACTCTGTATTGGCCAATCAGTAGAATTTTTTTTTCCTTGTTCTTCTCTGTTCCCCATTGTAACCTCTCATAAGTATTGTTTGCTCTTTTGTTGAATCTTTTTCTCCTTTTCTCATCTTGCTTATTTTTTTTTTTAACTTTCTCTTTTCTGCTATCATCTCTGTGCTACAGAAGACCTTCTTTGGCCTAATACTCAGTTTTGGACTTCAGTAGAGTAGTTGCAGCTGCCAGTGGTGTAAAGAGAAGTGCTCTCTGACTGCTCGTTGGGTTTTTTATTCTTCTTGAACGGGCAGAATGTTGCTGATGAAAGTTCCACCTATGTAAAGAGTGTCATTTAGTATAGTTCATATATACAATAATACATTTGTATTTATATTGACTTCCTAAATGCAGGTTCGACCTTATGATTGTTTGAATGGGAATATAATAATATATCACAATATAATTACGAGCTCTGATGTAGTCATAAATGTTTGTTTCATGGCTGACACTTTCAGACATGTAAATGTTCAAACACTTTCAGTGCACTTTGGGAATAAAGGGAAGAAGTACTGTTAGTGTTTTAAATCTTAGGCTTTTTGAAGGGAGGCGATAGAAAGGTCTGTGGAAGGAAGAATGTGGAAGGTAAAGCTGTATTTTACAGGATCTGTGTTTTCTTTTCTGTGAAAGGATATGTGAACTGGCACATGAGGAAGCAAGCTTTGCTTCTGGGAGGAGTGCTGAGGATAAATACTCTGGGAAATCTGCAGTGCAGTAACTAAGGAGTGGAGTTATATGCATAAGTAAAATCCGCTTAATGCATTTGCAATTAGTGGCACTGAAAATGATGTGAGATGGAACACTGGTTACGGCTGGTAGAGATGCAGCCCAAATTAGATGAAGGTGATAGACAGCTTTTGTGATCTCAGTGTCATCTTTTCATTCTCCTCCTGGAAAACCTGGCATTTGAATTTTCTGGGATGTATGTGATACGTGTGTACTATTTTTGTTGGTGGTCTTTTGGTGTTTTTAGGCATGTTTCAGCTTGAGTAAAAAGAGAGGTTCTTGACTAGATGAAGAAATGATTTGTTACAGCTGATGTCAAAGCATTTGATAAAGGCCAAATGTTCCAAATCATCTATATTTTTCAGCTCGTAAGCTTCATGAGTGCAGTGAGGCAGGATTTTAACTGAAGTTTTGGAACAAGAGAGTTGAGAATTTGAATGTGTAGCCTTGAAATCCTGTCCCTTCTTTCAAAAGAAGGTTCTTCGAATGTGACTCTACTAGTATGTCTCATTTCAAGCCTTTGCTTTCTGTCCAAATTATGTTGTTCAAAATGCTGGATGACTTCCCTCCTCGAGGGAGGTAATAGTGACACAATTTCATGTGTGGCTGAGAAGATTTTTCCATTGGAAAACTCTCATTTTACCCAAATGAGTTGAGGAGTTGAACTTCATTTAGTGAATCTGAATGATATAAATTCAGACTTCAGTTTTACAGACTTGGCAGGCAGTCTTAACTCTCTTAATTTTTGGTGATGGTGGTGAACTTAATACAATACAGAGAAGCTTCAAATTGCTTTTCAAAACCAAAGTAAGTATTGCACATAAATATTAGCTGGGAGTGGATTGGAGAGGAATCTGGAGAGGCAAAGTGTAGAGTACTGTGGAGACTAGACTAAGAAGGGACAGAGGCTCAGTTCTGGTTGAGAAGTTAGGGGGAGGCAGAGGCATATTGCAATGGAAAGAAAAGAGAATCTTCTGGTTCTGTAGTTTTCCTCTTATGTTTCACACTGGGCACCTAGCCGTCTCTGTATCCCCCCCTCAAGCTAGGATTTTGTGATCCTGATCAGAACATAAGTTACCTTATCATAGACTATGGAATGAAATGCGATTGTGCTTGACACGCAGGGATGGGAGGTGCTGGCTGTACTAGTTTGAGGTGGGTCTGGAGTAGGGCTTTAATTCATGGTTTGTGGATTTAAGGGAAGCTTGGGACTTAATTTGAGTGTATGACTTTGGCTACATAATGAAAATGGTCTTTGATTTGCCGGCATACATCCAACTGTTCTTCCCTCCATTGTCATGTTTTTTTAATGCATATGTATTGAACAAAATAGATGCCAATTACTTTGTGCTCATGATTCTATAAGTTCTTGCCATCTCCAAAGCAGCAGAGTTATAGTTATTTTGGCATGTAGTTCAACTCTTTGCTATATTACTTGCTGCACTACTCAGGTTTCTCAAATGGTGCATAATTTCTGTATTACTGCTGTTTTCTACTGAAAGTTTCTGGTACTGTAACTGCTGAAAGGACAGTGGCTTGCTTAAGTAAGACATGACTGCATGATGTGGAGCTGGTAATGCCATTCTGAAGAAGCAGGAGTCACTGCCTGTATCTGCGTTATAGATAAAAGTGCATCTGTGTTGGAATTCAAGTGGAAAGAGTATGTGTACCAATGGCTATACATTTTCCTTGAGGCAGGTGAAAATATAATGTGCACCAGGGATTAGGTGAGATGAGGTTGGAGTAGGTGGTTGAGACAAAACTTGTTATGGGATTGTTAGTGTACTGTTAACAGCCGTTTGTTTGGACCAGGAGCTAAAAAGAATAGTTGGTGTTAGTTGTGGCAATATTAGTAGGGTGCCTATGTTTAAATAAACCAATGGACTGACCTTGAACATTTTTACTAAGATGGTTGAACTCTGGGAGCTTTCTGACATTTCTCAGGAGGACAAAAGCTAGAGTGTGTCTGTGATCAGTGTCCAGATGACAGAAAATTATCTTCTTTGTCTCTAAGCATGAATGGGAATAAATGTTGTAGTTTGGTGTGCCTGGAATCAAGACCTGTACCTGTCCTACTTTTTCCTCATCAGGAGAGTGCTAGTTTCCTTTTGCAAGAGAATAATGGGAGTGGTAGCAATAAAACTGTCAGCACTGGCAGGAAACATCTTCATATTCAGAGATCCAAATCTGCCCTTTTTGCAAGTATCCTAAGGATCTGCCAGCCATGATAATGTTAAAAAGCACAGACCAAATTTTAAATGGACCCAATTTCACTGAAGTGTCAATCAAACCTAGAAAAAAAAAATTTTATTCTAGCAGAGTAAAAATGTGATTATTTATTGTAAAATTAGAAGGTTATAGCAAGGCAAAGCCAATAGAACATGCTTTCAGTACATGCATATATGTATGACACTTGGAGTTTTCCTTATAAATGTGATTTGAGGTGTCTGAGTTGTGTGGCAATTGAAGAAACTGATGGAATGACTCAACATCATTTCAGTCTTTGAATAACGAGTTTCAGAACAGCAGGCTAAAATTAGCAAGGAATGAGTTAAAATCCTTAGTCTTACAGGCTGCTCAGAGCAACTGCTTCTCTGAGACTACTGTAGTTCCTTTTGTAATCATGGATTGCAATTATTCTTCTCTTCTCCCCCTTCTGTCTCATGACCTTCAAGGCCACTGTGTTTAGTTGCGTGTATTTTTAATGGCAGGTTCATCACCAAGTCTTTAAAACTGTTAAAATGTTTTTAGTGGGTACTTATTTAAAAATGTATAGCATGCTTATGTTAATTCTAAAAGTGGAAGGTGTCACACTGTCTAGCAGCCATTGTGCAAAAGTAGCCTGACTTTCATTTCAAGGAAATAACTGATAGTTGGGCATTCTGGTGACAAAGCAGAGAAAGACAATACTTATTGTGTGGGGGGTTTTAAATACTTCATCATTAGAAATAGTGCAGATTAAACTGACTTTAAGATTTCAGGACTGAGGTGGAATCTTATTGATTGAAAAATCCAGGCTGCCTCTAATCTTGAAACTTCCTTAAGCTTGGATGAAACCACATAAATCTTTCCAACACATTTGTACCATTCCCTAGCCATCCTTAGGCACCCCTCCTGTTATTTGTAATTCTTACAATTGATTAAGGACACAGGACCTAATTTCCAGATTTAGGTATAGAGATAGCAGTTCTTAGAAATGTAAGATAAATTCCTACTTTCATATGTTTTTTTCTTGCTAACTCCCTGTGGAGTTGTGCAGGGTCAAAGAGCAGAGAGTGTTTCACACTCTCTGAGATTCATGAGTCTCTCTGGTGGTGCTTTTGTGCTGGTTCAAAGAGAAGAACAATATTAATTAACCAATTTGTAGTATGCTTGGACTTGGGTATCATGTGGATCAACCCATTGGTGGTGAGCAGAACTGATTAGTGAAGCCTGGTTGCTTGTTGTCTGTCTGTCTTCAGCTTCACTGCTTTGTGTCTCCAAACACCCACCAAGCAAGGCAACATAAGCAGGGTGGGTGTTGCTGGTGAGCAGAGTGGAGTGCCTGAGGGGAGGCACAAGTTGGTGTAACCCTGTTAGGAAAATCTGCTCTTTTGCTGGGTCTGGATCTGGCAGACACAGGTGTAATGGTTCTTAGAGTAGGTGACCAGAGGTGGGATGGTTGTGTTAAGGTGAAGTAGAGAAGGGGAGGTTATTCAGCTAGTGCCTGGAACCTTTAGTTTTCATCCAAAGCAAACTGTCTGTGCGCTATGGAGGGAAGAGTTCTATGTGCACAAGTGAAACTTCTGCAAATTTCCCTTGGCTTGAGTGGCCATATTGAAAAGCTGTCACAGCCGGGGTTGTTTCAGCTAAAGGAATTTGGTTTAAATAGTTCAGGCAAATAACTCTTTGTCTTAGAAGGCAGAGGTGGGTGAGGCCAGAATGCAGCTTTGAATTTTGAAAATCCCCACTTGATGTAATCTTATAAATAAGGAAGCCATCTCTTCTGGCATAGCTTCTCCATAAGGAATCTTACACAGCCTGAAGGGAAAAAGGCTTTAAGCCTTCAGGGGGAGGTCTGGTTGTAGGTAGGTAGTCTTGTGAATCTAAAAAAGGTAGCTGTAACATTACAGCTTTAGATTTTCAGCTAGGAAAACCCCTCTCTTTTTCTTCCTTTCTCTCTGAATCAAGACTACTTTTGCTTTTTCTCAGAGGTAGGAGAGCAAAGTCAACTATAAAGCTGTGACTTACCAAGGTGGCAGCAGTGTTAGTACACACAAAATAAGAACTATTCAAATAGAAATAGCATAGAACAGTGAAAATGTGACATTTTTAAAAGGCACATTTGTTTGTAATTCATTTTGTAATACTTGGGTTAGGTATTTCTGAGAATACTGGAGATTCTTCCAGAAAAAAATGGACTAAAACACTAGTCACAGAGGTCTTTGGATTTTGCTAGTTGGTCTTGATAGTATCTTACTGTTTTTGGTGGCAGTATGTTGCCTGAAGGTTTTGGGGTTTTTTTGAAATTAAGTTTCTTTGATATGGATTGAGAGCTCTAGACTTCTAATATATTAGAAAAATCCTTTTGTTCACTGCTCCCAAAAGCGTCACAAAGCATTTCTTGACAAGTCCTTGTCATGAAGTCTCATTACATTTTGAATATTTCGTATTAAAGAATCTTTAAGTATTTCAGTGTTTAAAATAATTTTTTATTAAATATCAGAATATTTTTCTCTTCTGTTTATATATCTGTGTAATTCGGCTATGGATTCAGATTCAGACTAAATTGGAGCGTGTCTCTTTGTGATGTTCACATACTGTCTCCATCTGCAACTAAAATTCCCACGCTGACAAATAAAAGACCAGCTGTTCCTGACTTGCAAGCTAGAACTTAAACTGCTTTGAGATGAGATGTGTATGACTTGTCTGGCTTTTTTGCATGGATCCACATGTCACCTCACTGTGCAATGATGACTGTAGGGCCTTGAACAGTAAAGATGCATCTGTTGAACTTTTTCTTGTGTTTGAGAGTTTTCAAAAGTAAATAAAGGATTCTTTACCAGTAAACTTTCTATCAATTCTGCTATGCCTGGAAAAAAGCGCTGGAGGCTTTCGTATAACTTTGCTTGCTGATCTTAACTGAAGAGGCCAAATTATCGTCAAGCAAGAGTGCCTACATTTTTACTGTGACTGCTGACTTTTTTCTTTTTTTTATTCCCTCCAACAGGAACAGGAAATACAGTGGTGATAATGGTTGGCTATCCAAAAGGAATAGAGATATTGGAGCCAGTACGAAGAGGGATTCCAGTAACACTGAGTATTGGTGTTGGCACACGACATGTGCAAGAATACATTAGTGGTCAATCAGTTGTGTTTGTAGCCATCGCCTTCATCACCATGATGATTATATCGCTTGCTTGGCTCATATTTTACTATATACAACGTTTCCTGTATACGGGATCACAGTTTGGAAGCCAGGTAAATGGAGCTATTGTCACTTTAGAGTATTTACCTCCTTCTTGTGTCAAATCAGTTGCCTAACTTTGATTGTTTATTGAAGCATTCTTGAAGATCTGTGCCTTCTTCCTATTTTGCTAACTGTGAATGCTGCTCAGCAATAATCAGTGAGGCTAATAAGCACTATGCTAGTTGGCATTGCAAGTTTGACTAGTTATAATTATTAGATGCTCATATGAAGTAATGAGAAATACATTTAGCCACTTGTCAACAAGAGTGTAAGGGCAGCTTCATATGTGATCTGTCACCTAACTGAACTTCCTTCCTTTTGACATTAAGAGTTATTTTCGTTCTTCAGTAATTTTCATTCTGAAAGTATTAACTTCCCTAACCAGACTTCTTTAATGGAAAAAGACCATGGTAAGGTTTTTTTTTTTTTATTTTCTTATAAAACCCACAAGTTCTTCAGGGTAAAATTTTTAGTTCTAAAGCTTTATGAAAACTACTTTTGATACTTGTAATTCTACAACTCTGCTGTAGAATTACTGAATTGCAGCAGACTAGAAGGTGCATGTGGGGTGAGATTCAGCTCTCTTGGAGTACTCAAGGTACTGAGAACAGTGAGAGTACTGAGGAGATTTGGAAGGAGTAATTTTGCTCCTTATTTGCCCTCTTCACATTTCTGTATTTACAAGAAAAAAAAAAAGACACCTTTACTTTTTTTCCCCTGAGCAAAGTAATTGGTCATAGAACAGTTTAGGCTGGAAGGGACCTCTGGACCCTTGCAATCAAGAGAGCAACTTACATGGAGTTGTTGAGGATGTAAGTCCATCTTAGTTTTGAAAATACCTTAGAATGGCACTTACCTCTGCTTTTCAACTACTGCGAATAGGTTAGGTTTCTTCCATGACCATCAGCAGCTCTACCGTAGTTTTCTGCTAAATGAAAAATAAAGTTGTGCTTGTTTATATTTGCAGGTTCTTTTTTTTATCCTCAGTTAAAAAAAAAATATTGTTTCAATTAGTGCTTAGCATGTGGACTTCTCCTGACTTCTGCTTGAAGATATAGATTCTAGCTTTAGGGGAGAAGGGAAGGGATTTTTGTTTTGTTTGTTTTTGCTTTCAGAAATCTGAACTCTGTTTAGGTCTTAGAGGACTCTTCTAGGAAAATACTTAATTTCTCTTTTCAGTAACTGAGGATAACACACAGGACTTCTGTATCGGTTAAACTTGTGGTCTCCCTGAAGTTTTGGGTTCCTAGAGTCTTTTTTACTTAACTTTAAATATTAGCATTTATTTTCTGAAAATATTTTTGGGAAAACAAAATTTTTGAGAAGTATTTATAGGAAAAGGGATGTGTTTCTGTGTTGTAAGAGTTGTTTGGTGAAGAAAGTTGCATCTTCCTGTTGCCTTTTAGATAGTTCGCACGGGGGAAAGTTCACATGCTTTATGAAGCATGATATCATATAATGTACTTCAGTTTTAAGGATGTGAATGTGATGTTTCCCAGAAATATTGCCACAGACTCTTGATAGATTTTGCCATTGTCATCCAAATGCCAGTAGATTTTGCCAGTGCTTGTCATCCGAATGCTTCTTAAATAAATGAAACTGTCTAGCATTAGAAGGTTATGCCATTTTCTCAATTCTTTCTCTTCTAAAATGGCCATTGAAAATAAAAATGATGCAAAGTTGGAAAGTGTTCTGACAATATTAGTCAAGATGTATTATTAAGAGTCTTAAAAGAATTTTGGAAACAAAAAGCCACTTTCTAACCCAAATCTTGTTTTGCTTGGCTTCCAGACTCTAGTAAAATTAAAAGTTGTGAGTTAAATACGTTATGCTTTAAAGCAAGCTGCTCTGTAGCTGCTAAATTAATATGAAGATGGGTATCTTAAGATTTATTCTAATACCAGTTTAGCAGAAAAACCATAGAAGATCTCCTTGCTACTGAAGATGAAAACAGGACTGTGCAGAAAACCCTGAGAAGGTGGAAAAGGCTTCTGCTGCTGGTTTTGTCCATTTCTGGGAGACCTTTCAGACTACTTATCTTTAACACCATAAAAATTAAAAAATCACACTTTTCAGTACTGTACATTTGTAAAATTATATATGTCATCATAATTATTACAGAGAAAAGCTCCCATTATGGGTTTGGGGTTTTTTACTCCTTTATGATATTTCTTTACTGAGGGTTGCTGCTAGACAGGTCAGCATCTGTCAGCTGCAAGTGTTTGGTTTCTCAGTTTCTTGCAGTAGCTAGCACTTTGTCTTGGAAGACAGTACTGCTTTCTTTTCTTGCTTCCCCTCTAAGCATAATTATACTGCATTGAAGTCCAGTATGGTGCATCATGTCTGTAAAGGCTTTCTTGTCATCTCCTTTGCATAATGTGTCCTTTCAGTGCAAAGCTTTGTCTAAGGCAGGAGACAGTGTTTAACTGAGGGGAAGTATTAATAGCTACAAGCAGCCTTTTGACCCGGTGGCCAGCTGTAGGCTGCCTGGCAGGATTCCACCTTCTCCCATGCTGGTGCAAAACGTACGGTGTGCTTGCTCATGGGCTTGCCCAACTGGAAGGTCTGGTTATACGGCTGTTGTTACAGCTCTGCTTGCCTCTAAAGCCTGCACGGGTTTCAGCTTTCCTGTGTGGCTTCGAAGGCCCTTAATGCCGGCAGTCAGGATGCAGGGCTGCGGCTGCTGCTCACTTCTGCACTGCTTGGGCTCCTCGTGTGAGCACGGTGCTTAGGGAGTGTCTGTGCTGCTGGGCCTCAGGAGCGCACAACTCACTGAACATCTGCTGGCTGGAGATATTTTATCAACAAATTCATTGCCCAGAGATCAATTTATTTTTTTAGATGCATTCAGAAGACTCAGTAACCCACGTGGAAAGTATTCAAAAGCTTTGAAATGTAATTCCTGAAACTAGTGTCTATACTAATACTTAAAATCTTATTTCAAGGGACATAGGAAAGAAACCAAGAGAGCCATCAGCCAGCTTCAGCTGCACACAGTGAAACGTGGAGAAAAGGTAATTCAGTGTCTCTGGTTATTGCTGTAAGTTTTAAAAATGGTTGTAAAGTCTTCAAAGAATTTAAACTAAAATTACCACAACATAATTGCAGTGTGGCATACAATTCTAGGCTTATTTTAGGGTCTTTGTTTAAAAGGCAGAATTTAAAATTGAAGAGTCAAATTCGAACTACTTATGAAATTAAGGCTATTTTGTTGCAGATAATATCTGATTTACAGAATGTATAGGGGGCTGGTACTGTAAAGATGAGGAAACATTGTTATCTTTTCAGCACTTGAAAACATCAACAAGTGGATTGTGAAATACTTCCGCACAGTTCGTACAGCTGATGTAATGTTCTGTTTTCTTAAAAGAACATTCGTCTCCTTATTGATCAGAAGGCCTTAAAAATATAAAAAGCTTTGAAAAAGAAAACACTTGTTTCATCTTTCGACATACAATACATTAAGTAGCTGTGTAGGCTTAACCTGAAGCTTAAATTTTTTAAAGTACATTTCTATGTTATGAAATAAAACTAATCTAAAAATTAAAGCAGCTTTCAGCAAGTTGGCTTTGACAGCGTACGGCCTAAACTCAGCTGTATTAGAATAACTGAAGTAGAAAAAGCCAACATTTTGAAAGAAAATATTTTAGTTGGAGTTTCGGGAGTGCTAATCCTAGATGCAAAATTAGCTTCTGACTAGATTTCTGCTGCTACATAGGCATTTTTTCCCCCCAACCCTTGTCTTACTTGATGAGTTTTTATTTAAGGACCGATTTTACTTGGCGATGAAAAGCAAGGATTAGGTTACTTTTAAATCTATGAATAAAATTAAAGTGAGAAAGGCTATTGATATGTAAAAACTTTAAAAGCTGTAGTCCAGCAGAAGCTGTTCAGCTCAGGTCATGTGCTACAAAGAATATGTCCTTCATTTAGTAAATTGGTTTTGAAACTTAAAAAATCCCAAAAGTGTCTTTGAACTTACTTGCCTTTTCCTTCTATGCTTTCAGCATGCTTAAATAGCATTTTATGAGTATTTCTTTTAATTAGATTACTTTTTGATGGAGTTCAGCATATATTTCAAGATGTGAACAGAGGGATATTAATACTTCAATTCATACAATGGTGACATCAGAGATCAAGAAAAATGGAATTGAACCCAAACTTGTGTAAAGCACTATCGGAGCATAATACCAGCATAGGAAGAAAGGGATGTAGAAGGGTCACGATTAAACCAATGTTAAAAACCACACGGAAGATGTTAAGGGCTTTTAAAATGGATGTTCAGTAAAATCCTCCAAATACGATTTGTATTGTGTGATTTTTGCAGTATACCAGGGAGTTCCTTCCAATAAATAGACCTCTGACTAAAGTAAATGGGGAATTTGTTGTTATACGGCATGCTGATTATTCCTATGAGTGCCATGTTATTTAAGAAGAGTAGAATGAGATAAGGTTAAAATCTCTCTATTAAAATAGAGTTTTTCTGTGTGGTAAATTTCATCTTTTTAATGTGATTTGAATTAACCTGCTATCAGCAAATTTATGTAACTTACTGATGCACAGGTATTTTCATGAACTAATATAAATTTGTCTGGAAATTGTTGTGTCTACTCTGTAAACCTGCATTTTTTCTTTAAATATTTCCTTTCAGCCATTTAAAAAGATTCTATTACTTTTGTTGTGACACAGTACAGTCTTTCATTATCCCCGCTTGAGGTTGAGATATTTAACTAAAAATAGGTCATACATTAAAAGTGGATTTGCTATCATGTAGATTTTTCCTGAGAAGCTTATGGGATTATTGTAAAATGGACACTCATTTGAGTGTGTGCTACATATGGTGTGCTTGGATTTTGCCTCTCGTACAGAATAAAAAATAATGTGTTATAGAATAAGCACTTGTCTTAACTTTGCTTACGTAAAAAAACAGTCTTAATGTGATTTACTTGGGAATTTAAGGCATTAATTGTGTAAATTGATAGCATGCAAAGGAGGGAAATACTGGTCTTGAACTTGAAAGTTTGCTTGCAGAACTAATTAGTTTGAATGTTTGTGGTATTGAAACCGAAGTGCTTCAGTAAGTTGTAAACCAAAAATACTAAGTTTGTGGGGATGAAAGGAAGGGACTTTTCACACTAATATAAAAATATTAGGTTTTATACAGCCCAATTAATGTTGGATTATCTTTCTTGTATTTGGAGCTGTCCATCATATTTGCACTGCAACTCCAAGCATGGCTTCAAGAAGACAGTAAGACCTGTTAGGAAAGATATTTAACCCTTAGGAAAAAATAGAAGTGTGGACATGATGTTCTGTCTAGTGGGAACTTGGAGAAAAGTTTTAAACCCAAATTGCATACTTGTGTTCTCTTCTGGCTATGAAGGAATATCTGCTAGGATGTGGTAGAAAACAAGAAAAAGATGAAGAAGAGGTTTGCAGTATTCAACCCCAAAAATCTCTTCCTGATTTTGGAAGTCTTTGGGATTGTTTGTTCAGAATTAGATTGTGCACTTTGATTTGTGCTGACCTCTTTTAAAATGTTTTCATCTTATATCTACTTTCAACTGAAACATTCCTGTGCTCCCATGAACAAAGCCAGTGTGTGAGACTTAACAAATTGTTTAAGGTGCCATGTATAACTATTTAAATTAGAAAATCTAGGTCTGGCTGCTTTTAGTATTTGATAACTTGATCAAATCACCTCTTGGTAGAATCTTGAATCAAATGAGCTAGATATTTTTATTTGCTATACCATTTAATATATTTTGCATTCTTTGAAGCTAGCTATTACACAAAGCTTGTTCTGTAATGAAATATGAATGTAGTACACTTAAATATGTTGTCATATTTAGGGTTTAGATGTTGATGTGGAGAACTGTGCTGTGTGCATTGAGAACTACAAACTGAAAGACACTGTCCGAATTCTGCCATGCAAGTAAGTTGCCATAGTTATTCTTTACTCTTTAGCATGTTTTTCTGAAGAAATGGGATGAATTTCCTATAAATTCTTCTGAACCTCTGGTGGCAGAGCTGCAGCTGCCATTTGTATGGCCTGTTAAGTGTTGAAGGGCACTGTGAGACCACGTAACACTTCATATGTATTTGGGGGCAAGAGAGCAACTGGGAGAACTGGAGGAGTGAAGTAGAGCTTGCTTAAATTAGAACTGTTGAACTGGTAACTGCGTGGTGTCTTTGTGGTTAGTAACATCTCCTACTTCAGAAAGCTGACGTGAACCAAAAAGTTTCCAGAACCATGTCTGTACTAGTAAATTGAGCAGCAGCCAATTGTCAAGATTATAAAGGAAAGGTTTATTTTTAATGTGTTAACTTGCACGCTGTTTGAAGGAGGGGTGTGTGGCTCTCGTGATAAGTTCTAAAGAGCATTTCTTTTCTTTAGGCACATCTTCCATAGAACATGTATCGATCCTTGGCTTCTGGACCACCGAACTTGTCCAATGTGTAAACTAGATGTTATCAAAGCTCTGGGATACTGGGTATGTTGCACAATACTTTAATCTTCAAAGTAGAAGTACAGTCTAGGAGGCAAGACTTCATGTAACTGTTCAGAATGAGAGCAGCTGTTATTTGATGAGACTCTAGAAACTGGGCAAAGATGCAAAGAGTAGTTGAATGAGAACTAGAAAAATAAGGGAATTTTATGGGTAAGAACTTAAATATATCGAGCAGCTTACGAATCTTCTTTGATAACCATTTTTTTCTATCTCTAGCTGATGATATTAAGGGATTTGAAGCAGAGGTGAGACTGCTTGCCCAGGCTGCAAAAATATAACTGAATTAAATAAATCTAGAACATATATTTGATGTTGTTGAGAACTGCGATTCAGAGGAAGAAATTATAGTTTTTCTACATAGAATGTTTGTGTACTTCCACATATGCCTCGTGATTTATCCCTGTAAATGAGCCGGTACTTAAAACCTTCCTAAAGACATTCACCAGAAATTGGTTAAGTAGAGAAAATGATGTGCTCTCATTTCTTTCTGACAGCACCAGAAAAGAGAGATGAAGACACGTGCGGTAGGTTACTCAGTCACTGTTGATAAGTAGTCTTGAGTTCCACTAAAATGCTATAAGCAAGAATGTACCTCTCTTGTCTCCTACTGATCTACAGAGATCTCTAGAAAATAGGGGTGGTTTTTTGGTTTCAGGGACTTTCCTTTCATAGACTAGATCTATGTTCTGACTACCTTTTCTCTTACCTCATTGCAGAGACTTACCAGATCTGTGGAAGAGTGTTATGAATTACTGTTTTGTTTTGTCAAAGGGGCCAATACTCTTGCTATGTGATATGTATATACCAGATTTTGGTGCTTCTGTGTATTAAGTCAGACTTTACCCAATAGTTGCAGTCTCTTTGTCATGTGGAATAGCTATTGCTACTTAATTATTGTTATATTAGCAGTTTGGTTTCTACTCACATTCAGTTTTTGGGGTTGATGTATCTTGTGTTATATGCAGAAGGACTTATCCTTTTGAATACGGACTGGAAACTGAAATACTGGAACCTTCAGAATAATTATATTCCCTGAATTTGTGCTGTTGCAGAGGATACTGATACTAAGCCCAGCCAGGAGGAGTAATATCTCCTCTGCTTGCTGGCCAAAATGACTTTTGGAAAGCAGGTTGAATGGGATTATATTAAATAGAGAAACCCAGTTCATTTTTCCAATGAAATGAGGCAAATGGGTCCTGTGTATACATCAGTTGTCCAAGTCTCACTGAAGCTAATAATGTGGGAAAGTATTCAGGAATTTTTTTTTAGCTTAGTTTTCAGTTTGATCCAGGTTGCCCAATCTAGTCTGTGGAGAGATTGCCTGAAGTTTTTTACTGATGTGAAGAAAAGAAGTGCAAAGAGCAAGGCAGCTTCTCTCGGCAGTGCACTCTGAGTGACATACCTGCAGAAAAGAATGTGCAGCCTTATTATAGAAATATAGTAAACTTTCTGCAGAGAGGCTCAGGGCTCAGTTCAGTTATGGACAACAAATACTTCAGATGCTTTTACATTTTTAAAGGCTCGAAGTAGAAAAAAGGCACTAAGTCATATTACGTGGATTTTGTAAAGGGGAGACTTCAGTGGTCTAGTTCTTCATGATGCTATTTTTTATGAGAGAAAGAACTTCAGTTCAGCACGTCTGACTGATTTTGTAGAGCATTACTGAATATTGTAGTTTCAGTGCTTATTTAACTGTTTAAGTTTTGGAAACCAAAATCATTAACCCCCCTCCTCCCCCGCAAACTTCAAGATAAATATGACATGTATCTTGTCGTATTCAATTGTGGCATGTCTATAGCTCATTAAAATTCAGTACATTTTAAATTATGCTAATTTGATGCTAAAGAAAGAATCAGCCTAGAATTTCTTAAATCTTAAGATGGACTTTTGCTAGTTGTTTGAGGAAAGGAAAAATACTTGCTAGGAAGCAAAAAGAATAGGTACTTAAACTGCAATATATTTGCTTATGTATAAAAAACATCAGTATATCTATGGTAAAGAAGATAGTCTGTTTAATTGTAGAAATAGAAGTGTAGATATAGGACTTTGATCCATTCTGAAAATTAAGTCAGAATTGTATAGCTCATGCTATACAATAGGTGAAATAAATCCCTTTGCCTGTGATGCAAATGTTGCGTTCCTGCAAAGTGACAAGCCAGCGTGTTTGTGTTTTTGGAACGGACTCAAAGTTAGGCTGGAGATAGAGGAGGAGAGAATTTGGTTCTGATGTAAATGTTTGCTTACCCTAGTGAAAAAGGTCTTAGCCAACTACTGTCATGAAAAATGGAGACTTGGAGGCTTCTGCAAACTCAAAGGATCAATAGGTTTCCTCAGTGGGGAGACATTGTATGTGCTGAGCTTCCTCCTAACCTGCAGCAATACTGTCGCTACCGCGTTGAAATAATCTGTCCAAAAGGCTGACTGGGTGGACGACTCCTGTTGCTGCTCTTGCCTTTGGGGTGGCTTTGGAAAAATGACTTTTCTTTTGGTTGGCTTTCTTTCTTTGCAGTCAGACAATAACCCTGAAAGTGGACAATATCAACACTATTCCCAGGAGTGCACATGTAATAGCTAAAAAAATGGTCTTTTTTTCCAATAAGGTGAGGTTACAAAATGGTAATGTTGATGTCTGACGGTAGACAAAAGTGACAGTTAAATATGTTTCCTTTTGAAGGGGGACCCTGAAGATGTACTTGAAGTTCCAATACCTGAATCCATAAGTGGCAGCGTTTCAGTCGGAAGCCTGAGTATTGCTTTGCAAGATGATGACAGAAACGAAATAAGTGAATTGTCAGCTTCCTCCACTAATGAATCTGTACTGCAGTGTACCAGCTTAAAAGAGGATGCGGGGGAAACCACAGCATTGCTTGGTAAGTAATCCAGTGTTTCACTGGACAAACCTTAGCACTGGACATTGCCCTTCTCTTACTGGTGTGAGCAGTTAGTACTGAGTGCAGACTGGACTGAGTGGTGTCACTTACAACTGGTCTTTAAAAAATACAAGCAGATTTTTCAAAGAACTCTGTCAAGCTGGAAAAAACTGGACTTGGGGGGAAGAATGATGTAAACAGTGTCTTAAGAGGATTACCCAGAGAATCTTGAGAACCTTAGGTGTATATGAGTATGAAGTTTGTTGCCAGAGTCTGGATTAATGTAACAGATAAAGCATATTAAAATGGTAAATCAACAAACAATTTTTCTTTTAATTCCTGATTTCTAGATGTGGATGCCAGTAATAACCGGCATGGAGAACATCTATCTAATGGAAATTCCCACTGAACTGCTTCATGGAAGATATCTTGAATAGACTGTTGAAGAACTATTATTTTTTATTTAATTAGTATGGACTTTTGTCTAGTGAACAGAAAAAATAACAATGTAAATTATTTTACCTTTCAAACTTTTCTAGCTGGTGTTCCAAAAGGGCTAATAACTAAGAATTTTGTACACAGGAGGATTTTATAAAATCTCCTCTGGATGTCTCATCCTGAAAAAAAAATGCAATAACCCTTTTTCTGTAAGCATTGTTGCAATGTCATTGTGTTCCAGAGGGCTGTAACAAAGACGAAGAGTAGGCAGTGAAAATAATGTAGAATGTGTAATGGTTAAATATTTTGGATGCACTATTTACATTCAGTATCTAAGTGTGGAGAACACTTACAAGCTACGAGTATTAAAATGTTCTGAAAGTTCTGATCTGTTTTAATTGGAGATGAATATTCTTAGAAAAGACATTAACCTTGAAGGAATCAAATAATTTAATGGATATGTTGTGTATCCTTTTCTTGTGATGGAAAAATTGCTGGTTGCAACATGTAACAAATACTTACTGGATGTTGTAATGTGTTCTACTCAGAGTGGATGTTGAGAAAAGGAAACCTTCTCCATCTTGCTAGCTTTTTATACTGAATTTGGCAGTAATAGGTTGTGCTAGGTGGTCTTCACGTGCTGAGCATGTAGACTTATTTAGTATATGCACACTGGTTACCTCTTTCAATCTTAAACTCAGTAGAACAGAGGTAAAGGGCTAATTATGGCTAAAATATATTTATTAGTCTATTTATAAGAATTTACATAATTTCTTCTTGCTCCTGTTCCCATCCTGACCCACTTTATGTACAAATTGAAACCGTTTCTTAAGAAATACAAAGTTTGGGTTTGTTTTGCTTTTTCTTTTCCTTTGCATAGAGATGCTGGAATTCTCTTGGATATTCCACATTAAGAATTTTGACTAGGTTTGCCATTAGCTTTTATTCCTTTCTTTTAGATTAGCAGTATTGTGCCTTATAGTAAAACACTTAAGAAATCTGAAGCATCTGAGAGTAAATATAAACCCTGGCATCTCCCATTATGACCTCTTATTCAAATATTTATATACTGTAAGTGGTATAAGGAATTGCTAAACTGTTTTGTAAAGAAATATGTATATTTAAAACACTACTTAAGAGTGTTGAGTGAATTGTTTAGGATTTTAGCATTGTCATGTTATAAATAATATGCTACATTCCTCAATTTTCTTTTGTAAAGCTGTTGCTATAGGTTGCTTATAACAGTGTCTTTCACTAGACATTTGTTTTAGAATGCATTTTGTTTTTAAAATGTATATTTGAAATGTTTTTAAGAAAATATGCAATTCTTTTTCTAACTTATACTGAGCTTCAATAGAAGCAATAACTTTTTTTAATTTTAAAGTGAATGTTCCAGAAATGACAGAGGTTTCAGCTGGGGAAATATAATCTGAACTTCTACTTTGCAGAGCAGATGTTTCACCCTAAATTTCCTTCAAAAAATTCCTGTTAATGCCTACTTTAAAAAAATCTGCCTCTTCCCTGTAGGAGTATAACTTTTAGGTTTACTGGAAAACTGTCAGGTTGTAGTTCTGATGTCACCAGCAGGTGCAAGTTTTTGTGATGCCTTTATCTTACAAGAAGCACATGAGAATGGAATATGACTGACCAACCATCTCCAAAACTGAACAAATAAAAAAACAACCCACAACTAAACCAAACAATGTGTAGGGACACTTATGTCTCCGAAAGAAGCTTATCAACATTTCCAGAACTGCCTTTTTAACTATCTCTTCAGTATTAAAAACTAAGTCTTCTCCCTCTTTAACACAAAAGTGAACATTGATGTAGTAAACGTTGAGAGGGTTTAAACTCTAGCTCAAGGAGGAACCAAAAGAGAAGTTATCAAGAGAAGTGTTGTCAGTCTGTGGATTGTGTCTTGCTGATACCTACAGCACAGTATTCATTCTGGAGAGGAGAACTGTGGTGAGTACTTGAGCTTTTTATGTAATACCTATAAAACCAAAAGCTTTTCTTAAGAATTAAATCTGAGGTCTGGCAGAAAGCTGGAAGAAAAGCTAAAGAACCTGCCAACTGAAAAGTGTGCTTATGTATGAAGACTTCTGAGGTCTGTTTCTCATGCTGGCACTGCACCTGTTTCATTTCAGTCATTCACAAAAATTGTTAGTTTTTTCAGTCAAATAGGTTTGCACATAGTTGATCTTTGATATAGTTAGGTCTTGTAAAGCCAGCTGTGCTGCTGAGGAGTGATGACAATAAAAGGCCGAATTGCAGTGCCTCCAGCAAGCAGTTTGCTCTCCTTGGAAGCACAATGACAAAAACCATCTGAAGCGAATCACTAGTCTGACCTCAGTCAAAAAGCTGACATGCATTAGTAAAAAGAGAGGTAGGATGAAAAGTACAGGGCAGGAAAAAGACAATCTAGGGAGCTTAAAACAGTAGCAAGAGAGGCTTAGAAACAAGAAGCATAGGACCTGCTGTTCCAGCTCCTCTATTACATTGAGTAAGTGGGTGTAGGCACCTGTAGGTAAATACAGGTGCACAGACTTTGCTGATCTGGATCCCCACTAAGTTGGATCAAACTGGTATTGCTAGTTTCTAGCACTTTACCTACCAGAAGCTTGTATGAAGGTCAGAGCTAATGAGTGTTTTTTTTCACCCCTCAACGAACGGTTTTTGTAAGGTAGGTGCCTCCTGACTCCATTCCCTTCCACTTGGGGAAGGTATAATCTGCCTCTTCTGCTTCAGCCATGTCCTATATGGTGTGGGAGCTGCTGCTGTGTGTGTTGTGGGTTCCTGCTGCCTTCTCCTGCCCTCATCTCTTTTCTCTTCCTAGCTGCACGTTTTTCATTAAAACATGCAGGAACTTGTCTTGGATTCCTCTGTCCCTTTGTTAGATTTTGCTGCAATCAGGCAGAGTGTTTCTTATTAGAGGCATTCAAGGGGTATCATTATACAAAAAGCTAAATTGCAGAGCCCTCATGAAGTCTAAAGCCCCTCAGTGGTGATGCTGAAAAAATCACTTGGGAAAAATCCCTAACAGGACTAGGGGATGCTGGTTTTTGTGGAATAAGTTTTATTAGTGTTGTGTTAATTGGTATGGCTTTACTACTGCTCTTTCTGTTAGGGAGAAATTTTGTGAAGTTAAGTGATCTTTAATTTTTTTTTTTTAAAGGAGCTATGAACATGTCAAAATGCACTGCTGTCTTAAAGGAAAAACTGGAGGCCCCTCTTGGTTCAGAAATTTGTTTATTAATAATAGTCTACAAATGACAAACTGGAAAAAACTTGGTAGTAAATAATTGTCTAAGCTGTCTTTCAGACTTGACAGCAAGCAAAAATGAACCACAGACATTTCAGATCTAAAAGCATGATAATGGTTTAATTACTTGCAGTACCAATTTAACTAGAAAGTCCAGATTTTCTTTTACTAATGACTTCTAGACTGGATTCTTCTTTGGCTCTAAGCAATGCTTGAAAGAGATTCTTGGTATGTACTAGAGAAGTTTGATAGGATAGCAGTAACTCCTTTCCCTTGCCCCTTACCCCCCACATCACATGTGAATGTAGTCCAGAAGCCTGTTGCCAGTAATTAGGGCTAGATTTTGGAGATCTACTGCAGGAGTTGTAGGATAATTTACCTACAGTGAAAATGCCTTTAATCCATGCTGACTTAATAAAGTGCATACCAGTATATTCCTGGCAAAGCTGGCCCGTTGGGAATTCTGGTCCTGTTCAGGTTGTAACTGGCACAGAGAAACACCATTGCAACACCTTTGTCAAGTGTGCAAAGCTGTTTTTTAATTACCCATTGATTTGGGAATGGTCATTCAGGTTTTCTGCCCATCGTGCAAGGTTCCTCTAAAACTAGCCAGTTGTAGTTCTGCGGAGTCCAGCAAGACTGTCCCCTTGGGTAAGTTGAAGAGATGCAATTTTATAAGGCTGTGGTGAATTGCAGTTCCTGAAATGGAATATGTCAGCATCATTTTTTTTAAACTGGAATGCCTGTAAAGAATAGTAACATGTCTTTGAGACTGGTTTTTACTGGATGTGTTCTTTTCTCTCACAGGTGATATGTGAAGATTTGAGAATTGGAATTGATTAAACATGCACAAATCAAGCTGAAGGCTTTTGGTTTTGTTCAGTATGGGTCCTGATCTCTCCTCAGATATCCTGCTGTATTGCAAAACTTAATTTGAGAAAGTTTTAAAAATAGAATGCCTTTATAATTGCATGTATTTGTGTGAAGAGTGCATTGCCTGGGACTGTCCATTATACTTCCATTGGACCTGAAGCTACTTTTCACCGTCTGAAACATGGTAATGTTACTACATTTTTAAATGAGTGTATCCTTAATTCAGAAGAGCAAAGTAAGTTTCCATCATTTTGTTAGTCTGAAGCTTAAGTCCAAAACTTTGAAGCCACTTACTTCTACTATAAACATACAACTGCAGAGAACTATTTGAATTTGCTAGTCTGTCAAAAATTATTCACAACGGACTGTCTTTTGTTGTAACCTTGAACTAATTTGGTTGCATTGTTTGGATTAAGCACTTGTGTCTTTTCCATTGTGTATGTACAGTTGTAAGAATGTCAAGTTATGCAGTGTTGTTGTAACTTAATGGCTAAAAGCTCAAATTCCTTAATAAATTATACAGACCTTTTAAAAAGCAATGTCTGGGAAGCTGGAAGGTTTTGTTTTCTTTGGTACACTTAGGAAGTGGATCTGAGACAGCACAAAACAAGCTTAACTTCATGCTGGGTAGCTAAGGGGGAGATCCTTTCAGCATGTGGTGCATTCCCCATGTCACCAATACCTGGGTGGGCTGGGTTAACCTTGGCTGGCTGCTTAGGGACGAAGGGGAAAATCGATGGAAGAACTTGTGGGTCAAGATAAGAAGGAGTTACCAATTACCATCACAGGCAAAAGAGATGTGACTTCATGAAGCTTACTTTTAAATGGCAAACATTAGTTTTAGAGTAGGATAGTGAAATAGAAGACTAAAACTACCCTTCCATAAGCTGACTCTTCTCCCTTCCATGCTGGCAGGATGGGGAAGGGGGAGGTGAGCCTGTAACAATAGGTGCTCTCTGCTGTTCCTTCCTCATCCTTTTGCACTGCTCCATCCTGAGCTCCTTGCAAGGAGCTGCAGTTTTTAAAGAACTACTTCAGTGTGGATCCTCTCCATAAGGTACAGACCCCTCCAGGGTTATCACTGAGCTGCCACCAGCCTGGCTGAGGGGCTCTGCTGTGCCAGCTTGTCCTGGCTGCATCTGGAACAGGGCAGCCTTGGCCTCTTCTCACAAAGGCTACCCTGCACTTCCCCAGTACCACAACCTTGCCATGAAAATCCAATAAAAATTTGGGAAAGCATGGCATATCTTTCCTCCTAGCTAGCAAACAATACAGAAGCACATAGCAAACAAATTTGAATGTTTTGATCAATGCACAGAGCTCTGAAATGAATATATCACAGACATACCTATGATAAAATAATAAAACTTCTTGATAATTTTTATAGTTCTGTGATAAATCCAAGGATTAGGGATTTATGTGTATCAGTACAACTCAAGCAAATATGGTGAAGATGCAGAACAGCTCGATTTTGGCTGTAGTATCATAATAGCAGCCTTTGGGGGGGGAGGCTTAAATTGTTTTTAACTAATTCTGCAAATCATAAAGTAGATAGCAATACCTTTAACCAGTGGTAATCATTTTTACATCAGAGCCTGTTACTTCATCATAGTACTGCAGCTTACATTCCAAACACAAGTCTAAAATGCATGTATGTTTTTAAAGGGGGTACTACTACACAGAATATAGTCAAACTGGGCTTCAGCTTTAGTAGACAGAAAACATTAAGGTATAATTTTAGAGCACAAGCTGGGTTAACTGTTGCCACAAAAAATGCCTGATAGCAAATGTATTGGGTTTCAGAAGCAATATCTAGAATTGGAACAGACCTTAAATAAGTGTTACTTTAGTTGACCTGATACATTTTAACTGGAAAGCTACACCAGTCTAACCCCTAATGACTACAGAACACTTCTGGCAGGACTTTTTACTGAAAGATTATACTAAACGAGACGAGAGATTGATGGGATTCTCAATCCAAGCACTCCCACATCTTAAATTACTTGAAAAGAAAAAGCCAAAAGACCATCTTGACTTTGCATTATTGATCTTGTACTTCCTAAAAATTTGAGAAGCAGATGCAGATTTAAAACAGCTTTCATTTAGCAAGCAGCATTAAATTAGAACTTGTTAACTCTCCAAGTTACTTTCCTTTTCAGTCTCAGGGCTTAAATATAACAGCAACTACTCTATTACCAGCTTAAAGTTATAGTTTAGCAGACTCCATCCCCACTTCCCCAATACCTGGCATCTGACATGAAAGCTACTCTGCCTCTGTGCTCTAGAAGGAAGAGGCTATTTAACTTTGGAAGCTACATAGCAACTGCCCCTACAAATTTGGAAGTGAGAAGAGATTGGATTTTTTTTATTTTTATGGAAGAAATGTGACCCTCTTTCCTCCGTGAAACATTCTTACAAGCATGTAAAGTGTGGTATTTCAACTGCTGCTGGCAAGATTCTGAAAATACTCAGTGATCTTGATAGGAGAGAATATTGCTCTGAGCCTACAGCACCCAACTTGATTTCTGCCATGTAAAGATAAGCCTTTAGCTGTTTCTAGACATCAAGACAGACTTTCCCTTACTCACCAAAACCAGAATACATTGTTAGGAGTTCTATCCAGCTCCTAGAAAGTCTTACACAGTGAACAAAAGGCAAAACAAGGAACTTACTTACCTTGGTACAAGTTGACTTTAGTTATATACAAACAATTTTGGACCCAAAGACAGTGAGTGCCAGATTAATACTTAAATTTGCTGTGAATGCTAAGTATCATTTATATTCTCTCTGGAACTAAAGCCTGAATTTCAGGACATGCAGATGACATACAAAGTTTAACCACAGTGAAAAATAATGTAAGGCCTAACACATTTCACAAACTCAAACATGTATCAGAAAAAGCCTTATTTATTGTTCAAATGCATAAAATGCTATTTATAATGTAATTAACATGATGCATAATTAATCCAGGGATTTTAGTTTAAAATGTACAGTTAATTGGTATAGAACACTAGCACGAGGGTTTTTTGCCACTGACAGTCACTTTATTTTGATGCTTTTGTTTCTGATGGATTTTCCCCAGTGTCCAGTGTCTTCAGCAATCTGAAAAGGCCAGCTGCTTCTCGTATCCGACTGAACTCAATGCAGAATGCTTGCACTTCTATAAACAAGTCCTGTACATTAATAATTTTGTTTCTGATTAAAGACTGAAGAAAGACACAAACAAGACGGACCAGGCGGTTCTGAAACGTAAGAGAGATGGTTTAATAATCCAAATAAATGTTTGCAACCAAGTCAGTTAAAGGACTGTTGGCCCTCAGCAGTACAAATGAGGTGTTTCAGGTGCAGTTTAACTTCAACAGTTACTTTGTTCCCAAGCTTTGTACATGCTGCTCCTTCTCTTCCATTTCCCATACTACTACTATACTTTAAAAACTGACTACTTTATAGTTCTTGTACTTCTGGATGCAGGAGCACCAGGTTCTCAGGATTAATCCCAAGCACAAATGAAGCACCAGATCTACTGTACTTAATTTATTATGTAATCTCTGAATAAAGGCAGAGAGAAGAGATAATAGCTGAAGATGATGTCAACATTTGGGTCTTGTTTAGTCTTATTTTCTACAATTACACCATAAAGAAAATTGAACAAGTTTCACAGCTCAAAATTTCCATCACCACATCATCAAGGAACTCCAGATAGGAAGTGATATCAACAAAACTGATTCTAAACTTCCTTCATGGAATGTGCTCTGTTGCTGAATTAGCAGATGACCCTTTTGCTCTGTATTAGAAGGAAACACAGGTCCAGGGACACCTAATCCAAGAACTCATGGCTCATTTCCTGCCTGATCCAGTGAAAAGACAGGATCTTAAAAGTGTTCCTCTTTCTTAAGAGCTACTTAGGCAACACCTTTAAGTGTACAACAGGAACTGGAAGTGAAAGCTTAGGAACTGGCACTTACAATTTGTCACACATAGATCCAGTCACCGACCATCTGCTTTACACAGAGCACATTCTTCGCCAAGGACAAAACCAGGTCTTTATCATTAAAGGGCTCTCATACTTCACATTGTGAGAAAGGTTTGGGTTCAACTCCTTCTCTAAAAGCCATTATGTATGTGAACACTGTTTATCAGACAGAACTGAGGGATGTGACAGATTAAGTGTCCAAAGCATTTCAGATTATTTGACACTGAAAATAAGATATCAGCTACTTTTCCAGGAACTGAGCTTACTACTGCAAAATTTGCTACTTATAATGAGAAAATTCAGAAACTGAACAATTTATTTCCTTCACTGCAATCAAAAGCCATCACATGCTTTCTCTGCAATACAAATTAGTTACACAAGTAATTTTAATAATCCAGGAACATGAAACTCAGCAAAAGAACAAATGCAAGATACTGGCTGACTCCCAGTCTCTGAGGATCATTTCCAATAGTGATTTTGTACCATGCTTTTCAAACAAAACATCCTGTGTCTCAGCTGCTGTGAGGCCCCATATACATTAAAAAATGTTAGATCTCAAGTTGTGCATGCTGCTCAGTGATCAATATATGTTCCTTGACCCTCAGAGCTCTTTTATGTCCCCTGTGAAGCACAGGTGTTATATGCTCTCGGCAGCCCCTGTGAGCACAGTGGGCATATTCTGCCCACTCTGGGCATATTCTCAGCTGCAGCCCAGGTCTGCTGCTATTTTCCTACTCCACTACCAACTGTAATAGGCAGAGCTACTCAGGAGGTCACAGATCACATCACCCACGGGTGTCTGCCAGAACCCCAAAGCAGAAAAGCATCAGAAGTCACCAAAAGATAACATATGCTCAGTCATCATCTGAAAGAGATTGAGAATAAGATGGGGGGGTTGCCACTATTTAAAACCACATTGCAACCCTATCCTGTGCACTGCACACAACTTTCATTTCTGTAGCTTAAGGATATAACAGAGCTGGAGAAGGCACTAGAGGACACCAAAAAAGCTTAAAGTGAAAGGAACAGTTGTTGCAAGAGACTAAAGAGGTTGCAGTCCTTCAGTATCAAGAAGAAAAAGCTAGGGCAGGACTTGGGATTCACAAAGCCTTGGAGAAACTGAACACAGAACTGTTTTTCACCAGTGACGTACCCAAGAAAACAAGGTTTACTGGGCACCTGGTGAAACCATCAGATCAGTTTAGGAGAGAAGGAACTACCTCACACAGCATGTAGACAACCCTGAATGCCAAAGGTGTGTGAACCCCCTCCAGGTTTCCCCTGGCCCTCCCCAGTCAGGGATCCTTGGAGTGGCTACAACTTCCTCAGTACCAGCATGCAAGTATGACAGGCTTGGGAAGCAGAGAGTGTGGTGGTAAAAACTCAAAAGGTGTTCAGGTCTTTGAGGAGATCTGCAAGCTGTTATCCATCATGACTGAAGAGCAAGACTTCCCTGCGAGTTTTGTAACATCACCTCAGAGGTCTGAAAGAGGCACACTTGTATAGAAGAGAAACTTGAAGCTTAAAACTAAGCAGAATGTAAACTAATACTGGGGGTGAAAAAAAGGCTTATGGAGTGACAGATAAACATTTTGAACGTAAGAACCCCAGTCACATAAAACCGCAGTTTTGCCAGGAAGAAGTTTATGATGTCTACAGAAAAACAGGGAACAGTGATTACCTGTGAAGTCCTATACAAAAGTGAAGAACTGTCTATTAAATCTATAAAGAACTGCATTGTGTGTTAGGAAAAAAAAGAGCCTTTGAAATAAAGAAGCAGTAAAACAGAATAACTTAATGCTGTCAGCCTTATTAAAATCATAGCACATATTTCATAGAGCAATATATGGGATACTTTTTCCTAACCAATTTATTGAAGCACTCACCTGCATATATTTGTCTTTAATCTGTTCACAGGTGGAGATACAATTGGAGATATAAAGATGAATAAATTCAGGTGGGAGATCAACTGCAGTAGTAAGCCTGTTCAAATAAAATATATTCAGTGGTTTATGAAGCCATAAATCTAGTGTTTCTGTAGCAAAGCAAATTGTATCAGTTAGACCTGTGATATGAGTTTATTCCCAGTTCTGTTATACAAAACTGATTTTTGACAGCTTCCAGATATATTTCTAGTCATTTAAATTTCTTAATTAAAACTTTTTTAAACTCTGACAGTACAGAAGCTAAATTAGATTGGTTTCTAGTCCACCTGACACTTGAGTTGCCACTTCTTCTTAACTGAAAGAGCAATACAGCTCTCTTAAGATAACAACAGGCACTAAATGGAGAACTGCTACAAGGTTACAACAGAATCTGACCAAAGTAACTCAAATCAGTCCTATCTCAAGTAGTGAAATGGGGACAATAGGAAAAAAGGTGCATGTTTTAGTTTCAAGTGCAGTTTCAATTTTTTGTCTTATTTCCCTTAAAAATCAGTGTCTCCCTGTTTGCACTGACAGTTGCTTTGCAGTTTGAGAAACTGTTCCTGTGGTAGCTATGCTGTGGGATAACCAGCATGCCTGACTGGCAGCACAGCTCTCCTGGACACAGGTAAAAGCTCTTCTCTTGCCACTGTTTCTCCATGTTGCAATTGTTAGCCCCACTTCAGAGCAGTAACTGCTGTCAGTCTGCACCAGTAGGGAGGGATTTCAGAAATGTTTCTTTAATCAGAAGATATTTAAGGTGCAATTCAACTCTGCTTCAAAGGGAGTGCTGATCGAGGCTTATTTGGTAGTTTCACATTCAGTAATTGCCAAGAAATGGAAGATAGTAAGTGGAACAGATTTACTTCTGTAAATTTATGGGAATTAGCTGTCTGAAAAGTCTTCCCATTTAAGGGGCTAGCATTCTGTTAAGAAAATGGGTTGTACCTATCTGCAGAAATTATTCTTAATGAAAACAGGACATAAGTGTACAGCAGGGCAGTTGTTTAACAACAGCACCTTTTGTTCACTTAAGCTGCATCAAGAATGCAAGTTGCAATTAAGCAGATTAGCCATGTGGCATTAACTGTTTGTGGAGGATTCTCACAATAACTGCCCTTTGTCCCACTGTAGTCTTCTATCTCTCACACAGGCATGCCGCAAGAAGGATCAAAATGAACATTTCCGGATGTCCTAATAAAACAAAACTGCTCCCTCAGTTGAAAGAAAAGACAAAAGCTAGGGATGATTTTTAGTTATGAGAAAAGAACATGAGTTTTTCATCAACAACTGAATTGTGACCCGTTAGGGAAGGTGACAGTCACTACAGTTCAAAACCAAACACATTCAGTGATTGGTCATTTTACAAATCAGAAACTAAACTTGCAGCTTCCTGGGACACGGGACATCTACTTGCTAGTGAAATTTATATATTAACCAGGAACCTGAGGTCTGAAGAAAACATTTAGATATTTATAGATTGCAGGGACAGACTCCCTTAAGTGACACCATTTTAAATAGTATTTTGAGCTGAATGTATCAAACAATTTGATAAAGTGATTTTCTAGTAGTTATCAACTCCAGCTGAAGTTATGCACAACAGGATATGTATTCCCCTACTCTTTTTAAAGTAGCGAAGTGTTTCTAATATTAGAGAGTAACACAGTGTTTTCTAAAGAAAATAAACTTCTCCATTCTTGCAGCAGGGACTGAAAGATTACCTAGCAAAGCAGCTGTGCAAGAAATTTGCTTTTTACTACACCTAATATGGTATGCTATAAATAATTAGTATAACATTATAATAATTTTAGCAATTCTGTAAAATTATAAATAATTAATATAAAATGTAATATATACCTCCACCATCACATTTTTTGCCTGGGAAATTGTGGGAGTTCGTTCCTGTTGCAATTTTTCTGCTGCTAATAGGAAGCTGTTAACATTACAGTAATATTTTAAAATAGCAAGGCTATAAAAAGGAACTTTGCAGTGTTCTCTCAATTTAGCACTGGAGATGTTTGGGAAGTTCCATTCTTTAATACCAACCCACAACTAACTCTATAAACTTCGTCTGGACTAAAACAGGCACCACCAAAAAGGATCTACAGGAAAAGCAAAGCAAAGCCTTTATGAAAGAAACAGACTTAGTCCAGTAGTCATAGAAAGCAACAAATCCACAGCACACTCCTCCTCTGCAGGACTAATCAAAGCACACTGAAAATTATTATTATTAAAACAGTATTAAAAAGAACCAAAACAACATAAACAGCATGAAGAAATTGAAAAGGGAATCATAGTTTGATACTCTTTTCTTTTACTGTAACCTGACTAGCTATTTCTTCTATTCCTGTTACTTTTGGTAGTGTTTGGAATGTGTCTAAATGCAGCCCTGTGGCCAGCCTCACAATTACTTAATAACTTATGTTCAGTTATTTATTTTACATACTCAACAAAACTTTGTTAGATTTGAGATCATACGCACCGATTTACAACTTCCATTGAATGTAAGGACATGTCCATGTTGACCAAGACAGAAAAATACTCTGTTATTTGACTAGACTGCATTAGTTTCAGCAACATTTCTATAGCTACTAAAGGATTGTTTTCAACCAGGTCTGGCAATTTGGCAGGAGTGAGACCGATATGGTAAACAAGCTTGGGGTCCTTTTCCAGTTCTCCGAGGAGCTATGAAGAAGAAAAAAAAATCCTCAGTTAATTTTTCCTCAGTTATTCATGTTACTGCTTGAAAAAATTGCTATAATACATCTAAGATCCAGGAGAATGGTAGCCCTTTAGATTTAGGCTTCTCTATTGAAAAGCACTGGAGGTCTGCTTTAAAATTTTTACGTACAGGCAACTATGTCCATAAAACCTTTAATAATGCATTTAGGAGTCTTTCATCAGTGGGTGGCAAAGACAGGAGTTAAAAAAAATCCACATGAAAAATTTCAGCCTTCTTTAGTTTCCTGTCCAGTAGAAGGAAATCTCAATTTCAAGTTCACTTGTCAGAAAGAGTACTGCCAATAAAGCTTATTTTATAGTGCCAGCATAATGATTATGAAAAAGCCCACTGAAATCAGGGGTAATACTATCAAACTGAGGGGAAAAAATACATTGTTGGTATTTCTGAAGTAATTACTTATCAAAAGCTTTCAGAGAAGCATGAGCAACTTAGTTATATGAAGATTTTTCTATGCAGAAAAATGTTGGTGCCACTCACTGATCAACTGTAACTACATCCAGTCAACGGTATGAACGTTTTCTTCCTTATTCAGACAAACCCAAGTCAAAATTCTTGGATTTTTACAGTTTAAAAGTTTCCTGAATCCAAACACAGATCAATTAAAGTGCTCAGTTTTCTAAAATACAGGAGTTAATAGCTTCTTAGAGAATCATTTTAGACAGGAAAGTGCATCATCATTACCTGTGTTTGCTGTGGGGAAGTCAAAGGACTTTTAAAAGCTTTTGCCATGATTCTTTTTATCTCAACTCCAGTGCTGTTCTTAACACACATTGACTTATCCCACTGAATTGTGTGATCTGGTTCGATTGGATTTAGCCATGCCAATTCATCCTCACATATATGGAGTGGAGGTGGTGGTCGAATAAACTCTGGTCGAAAGTGACCTAAAATGGCAACAATGTGAAATGTTTCCTTAAGCTTTGGGTATTCGGTTCTACATAAGTAAAAAAAGAAGACCCCCACCAAAGCCCCTATTTCTTTAAGCTATTATAATACTGAGAACAGCACTACAATCCTATTTGCCTCCCAGAAAAACATTTATTTCTGCTTTTTAGTGATACCGTTACATCCGCCTGTTTTTCCTCAATTCAGATCACTGTTACTGATCCCGTGGTCTTTTTCCCTTCCCGATTCCCTGGGAGGTGTTACCAGCCAACGCCGATCTCAGTGCAGGGACTAGTATCTGTTATTCAACAGATGACACAGGGAAAAGCTTGAAGACAGACTCCAGATTTCTAAAAGTCTGGAAATGTGAACACTAGAATCTGATCTAGAGACAGCCTGATGCAGTTTTGCACTTTCATTCACCTTAATTTCTATTTCATGCTTTGACCATACTTCTGAATTCCATTACATTTTATCTGAAGTATAATAACACAGCATGTTGTGAGTTACAGAAACAAAGATGTGAAAATGCACATACTTTCTATAGGAGGCTTTGGTCCACTCACTAATGCTTCCGTGATCTGGGAAGCAACAGAGCTGTCAAAACCGGAGTTGGAAGAATCTGGGTCAGGATCGCTGAGAATGCTGGGGAAGCTGGCCTTGCTCTGTGTTGGCAACTCAGACTGACGTTCTGAAAGAAGAATATTAAACCATAAAATTGGAACAGAGATGCCTGGAATACTAAAAGTGTGAGAAACAAGCAGCTTTAGAAAAGAACTGGCTTCAAAAAAAACCCAAACAGATAATATCAACATGAAATTTAGTACAGTCAGGCAGTCAGCAGTCTGAGTGCCAGCTGACAGGCAAGGGACAGAGGGTATGCACCAAGGACAAAGAAGAAACAGAAGGTAATCTGAAATGTAGTCTTGGCCTTGGAAAAGGCACGTAGCTGATGTAATCTACATCTAAGAGCAGCACATTAGTAGGTTCCCATGCTACTCCTCAAAGAGTTCTAGTGCTGTATCTAGTTTTGTAATCACTTCTCAGAGAAGGAAAGTGAAAGATCTACACAGATCCATTTACAGATGATAATGGTCATACTAGACCTGAAGTCAGCTATTCAAATTTACACAACACATTTCTGTGGCATTGCCTGAGCTCCTTGTGCATTTGCTGTCAAGCCAGAGTCAGTGCTTTAGTGGAAAACAATGGAGTTTTAATGGTTACGTGATTCTACAGCATCATCATTAAAGCACACCTGAAAGGAGCTAAAATTGTCCCTTTAGAGGCCAAATTACAGAACATAAACGAGTTACAGAAAAAATAACATTAAGGTTAGTGCATACACAGCTGAAGACTTGAAGAAATTGGCCAAAAAGAAAATATGAGCCTCAGTGCTTGCATTATCAGATTTTTATGTGCCCTTCTGTCAATAATCTATTGCTCTTCTGTATCTGGAGACTTAATGGCTGATCTTCTTTGTTCTCTGTACTATTTTGAGAGATCCTGCTTTCCATGGCTTTGGCAAAGAAAACTCCAAAGGACAAAAAGCAGAAAAATCCCCACTACAGAAAACCACTTGACATTCCTCTCCCCACCCTGTTAACAGAGAACACTAAGCAGCAGATTAAGCCTTAAGCAATCCGAAGTCCAAAATTGCTGGTACCACACAAGGAATCCCTTGATAAAGTTCCACGTGAAACTAAACACCACTCCATTTCCTGGCTAACTGAGTGAGTGCTGTCATATTTTGTGTACCCTAACACTTCTAAGCAAAGTGTGCTTGCTCCTTTTTGTGCAATCATGTTGACCCTTCCCAGCTGCCCACACACACGAACTATTTCACATGACTCCAAACACATCTGCAAGAGACGCCAGTACTGTGAGTGACAAGAGGATCATGAAAACCAAGTTGTTAAATTTTTTGGCCTTCTGTCCTACTTTATCCAACTATTTCAGATAATGCAAACATTTGCATATATGCTCACTGAAGCAGCATAGCAGTGTATGGTTTTCTGTTGAAGGCAACAACTAGCATACTTTTCAGTTACTTAAAAGAAAACATTTTAAAGGCAAAGTCCAAACGAGCTGGTTTATAAAACATATATTCTACTTAAGCAACTATTTCAAACTTCATCTCATGAGTACTTTCATTTAGCCCCTGAACAGAAGGGCTGATTTAACAAATGAAGTACAGGAGCGGGAGAGAGACATTGTGTGTTCTTTTTCTACCTTTTCATTTATAGTCTAGAGCTTAAATCCATCAGTCAGTAAATCACGGATTTGTTTGTAACCTCATAATCTGAAATTATTAGTGATGTTAGATTAGAGGATTAGTGATATTTCAATTCACTGATTTCAGAAGCCTGTTTGAGCCTTTAGTTATATGCATTGAAGCTCAGAAGTTCAATCTCACTGCTTCAAAAATTAGGGCTGAATCAACAGCTTCAGGTAAGCAGAAGTAAGAATTAGAACACAGTGATTTAACAGAAACTAATACAGCATCTTGAACTAAGACATTTAAATTTTACAAAATTAAACTGAAAACAAATCCTTAGGTTCCTTTATGGAGCTTTTTTTTTCTTTTTACAGGTAAAAAGAAACTTTCTTTAATTCTTAAAAAAAGCTCTACAATGTATTAAAAGCTTTACTTTCATACAGGTCAATTACTCCCAGATCAAATAAGGGTTAGCAGACAAACAGGAGCACTTTGCCAGGAGATGCATCTCTGCAACTAGAAGAAAATTACTTTTTTTGCTAGGGTAGCACACCAGATAAACAAAAACATATTGTAGGGCAGTACCAAAGTTTGAATTAGCTCTCTGCAGATCAAAGGGAGAAGAGAACAGAACAAGTGCTAATAGGTATGCCCAAGATGCTCTATTCCAGCATTCTACCTTCTTTTTTTTTTTTTTTTTTTTTTTTTTTTTTGGGGGGGGTGGGGGGGGGGGGAGGNAAAAAAAAAAAAAATCAAAAATAGAAAATCCACCATACAGTTGCAAATAAACTGTCACAGTGAGCTCAAACTCAGAAGACAAGTATTTTTATTTCCTTTACAAAAAAAGCATTGGGAGAGATAAACCGATAGAAAAAATTTAAATGCTTTCTAAATTATTTCATTTGATTTTGCAGGTATGTGCTAAAGCGAGTCAAAATCATCCTGCTCTGAACAGCCCTGAATTCATCTTAAGGCCCATACTTTGGAAGAGCTACCAAGTGTTATAGCTGTTACATTCTGTACATCATGGGGAAAGGGTGTAAACACAACACCTCAAATATTGCATCTTAGTGTCATCATCCTGCACCAGCTTCATCCTGCATATTGAATCATTAGGGGAAATATACTGAAGACTAGTGACAAAAACACAACAAACAGACAGCAGAAGCATCATGATTTTAAAACAAGTAAAACATTTATCTTCTAAGAAAGTGATTAGAAAGCAGGCAGTTATTCTGGGGACCTACAGCGAGAAGTCTGAGAAAGACAGCACAGAGCTTTTTCAGATGCAGCTGGTTTTGTTATGTAACTTCTACAACTGCTCGTAAGCAATTGTGCACTTTTACTGGATTATGTAAACAATGATATAAATCTTATAAAAGCACCATTAATGATTTTGTATTCTACTTTCAGCCATCATTGTCTTCTATTTTAAAATAAAGTATGTGACCTAGAGTACCCATTCACCCAACCATAGTTTTGAGGTTGCCCAGAGAAGCTGTGGATCCCCATCCCTGGAAGTGTCCAAATCTAGGTTGGATGGGGCTTTGAGCAACCTGGTCTATTACAAGGTGTCCCTGCCCACGGTGGGTGAAGGTGGAAGGAGATGGTTTTTATGGTCCTTTCCAACCCAAACCATTCTGTGATTCAATTATTTCATTTTTAATGAGAACAAACTATTCAGAAGGCAAACACAGTACCAAGAGGAAAACAAATAAAAACAAATAAAAAACCTTGAGGCTTCTTAAAGCATCACATATGCCTTGCACTAAAAACCACAAGTTACCTGAAGCTTCACAAAATCCAAATTCACTAAGGTATTCTACAAAATACAGACAGGATGAACACAACAAGAACCAGAAAGGTTTGTGTCACCCACAATGGTATGTTATGGTGTTCAATTTGCATTTTCAAACGATCCCACAGTCTGGAAATAGCAGCTAAGGAGGACTCCAAAAGACATTTGTAGACTGTGAACAAGGGACAGTGTACCACAGCTTTACCAGTGAATGCCAGAGTCCACAGGAAAAAAATGACAATACCAGTGAAGATACAACTGCAGGACAGAGAAAGTCTAAATGGTGCCTGACCTCCGAGCAATAAATCACATTGTACAGATATAGAACTGGGATGGTCAGTTTTCAAGCAAGCAGGTCTACTGGCACATACCTAAAAAATGAAATTTTTTTGTGTTTTAATTGGTTCCTTGTTTCCAACAATATATAATATTTTGTATTAGCTCCAGATGTGACACGAACAATCAAGTTCCTCCACCTGTTCTCCTGCCAAAGGATAAGCATCATACTGCTTTTCTTTTCAATCTAGTAAAACTGGATCACTTTCCAGCTCTTGAGCTAACACTGCAAGGTCTCACTTTGCAATAAACTGAAGATATAATTGCAATAGTCAATTTTCCAGGTACAGCTGAAGTACTGGTATGTAATAGCAGCATGACAGTTACGCTTGATTTCTCATAAAAGAAATACTGCAAAGGGTGAAGAGGGATGAAAATACAGAAAAAAACCCACACAAGTAACTAAAACAAAGCAAACAAACAAAAAGCCCACCAAAAACATCCCCCCCCACAAAAAACCCATCCCTAAAAAAACCCCACATAGCTTTAGATTAAAATCTTCCTATACTTGCACAACATTCTTGTATTTAAGGCAATTACATATATGCTTAAAAAACTACTTGTTAAGGAGGATGAAAGAGTTAGAATGTAATCTCTGCCTGAAGTTTCTCTAAGTGCTTGAACACAGGCTTGAAGACCTTAAAGCATAGTTCAAACTTTTGCATATTCAAGACAGACAGGTGTTTCTTGGGTAACTCACAGTCACGTTCCGACGAGAGCTTCCATTCCTAAGAGAACCACAGCCACAAACCATCCTTACCTGCTAATGCCAGCTGCAGCCCACTGATGTCCACTGACTGGGCCATGTTCCCCACATCCATTGCAGCAATCTGCCGAGGAGTCTTCTTGAACAGCTCTCTAGGAGGGGCCAACATCAGTTGTGAAAGAAAGAACTTTTCTGGAGGAGTTATGGGAGGTAAGAAGCCTGTGGAGACACAGTGAAAAACAATCCGTGGCTTTCAATGTAGGAGCATTAACAGTTTCCATGCTCTTAATGCGTAACAAGCAAAACTAAGACACAAACTGATCTGTCATTTGTGGCAAGGTGGGTGCAGCTGCAGAGTCTGTTGTGACCACATACAAAACTGTTTTAATGCAAAATATAGCACTCCATGATCAGTATTACACATCGTGACATGCGACAGCTGATGCTAAGTCACTCATGGTGGTTCATTCACACAATTTCCAATCTAGACAAAAAGTGAGCTATTAAGTATGACCTGACATTGCAATTCACAGAATCAGAGAATGGCCCAGGTTGGAAAGGATCTTAAAGACCATCTAGTTCCAACCCCCTGCCATGGGCAGTGACACCTGCCCCTAGACCAGGTTGCTCCGAGCTCCATCCAGCCTGGCCTTGAACACTTGCAGGGATGAGGCATCCACAATTTCTCTGGGTAGCCTGTTCCAGTGCTCCAGCCCTCTAACCAACTTGGTGGCCCTCCTCTGGACTCTCTCCAACAGGTTATTTTTCTTAGAAACTGATTTACCCAACACTGCTAGTGTCATGTTTACTGAAGAGGAAAAAAGTGTTTCACTCTCGTGTATTTCTTTGTAACAATTTTGTTTCACAGCTTTAAGGCTGTGAGAAGCCTCCTATCACCTCCAGGTTTTTGTGATGGCTCTGTCCCAAAAAATTTCGTGTTATCACAGAATCAATTAGGTTGCAAAGGACCTCCGAGATCACCAAGTGTGACCTACGACTGAACACCATGTCAACTAGACCAGGGCACTCAGTGCTACGTCCAGTCTTTCCTTAAACACCTCCAGGGACGGTGACTGCACCACCTCCCTAGACAGCCCATTCCAAAGTCTAATCCCCCTTTTTGTGAAGAACTCCCTAATGTCCAACCTAAACCTCCTGTGGCTCAGCTTTACGCTATGTCCTCTTGTCGTGTTGCTGGTTGCCTGGGAGAAGAGGCCGACCCCCACCTGGCTACAATCTCTTTTCCGGTGGCTGTAGAGAGCGAAAAGGTCCCTCCGAGCCTCCCCTTCTCCAGGCAGCTGCGGAGAGCCATAAGGTCCAAGCAAGCGGCCTGGCTGACACCAAGCCTAGAGACTTTGGCCGTGCAGGCTTCCCACCGCTTCCTCCAGGGCTCCCGTGCCGCCCCGCTCGCCCTCGCTCCCCGCCGCGCTGGGACACACCTGAGAGCGGGGTGCGCTCCGCCTCGTCGCCGCCGCGCTCGGGCGCGGGGTTGAGGAGGTGGGCGAAGACGGCGGCGAAGGGGTTGGCGGCGAGGGGCTCGGTGCGGTACATCTCCCACAGGAGGTAGAGCGCGGTGAGGCGCTGCGCGGGGCTGGGCAGCAGGTCGGGCTGCTGCAGCAGCAGGACGAGCACGGAGCCCAGCCGGAAGTGCTCGGCCTTCCCGAAGTAGTGATGGAAGGCGCTGGAGAGCCCCTCGAAGGTGCTGCCGCCCGCCTCCTCCGACACGATGCTCAGCAGGCTCGACAGCTCCTTCGGCGACAGGCTCATCCTGCCGCCCGCCGCCGCCTCGCCCGCCTCCGCTCCCCCCTGCGTGCCGNCGCCGTCCCCGTGCCGGGCGCGGCGGCCGCGAGGGGGAGCGGGATGGCGGCGGGGCCGCGCCGGGAGCCGGCGCTTCCCGCGCCGAGGCTGCTCCCGGCCTGCAGCGGGGCCCCATCGGCGCCTCCCGCCCTCTGTCCGGCTGCGGGTCTAGCGGTTTTCTCCTGGCGGAGGAACACCTCGTGGCCGTGCCGTTTAACGGCGGAGCAGTTACACCGTGGATTGGGTCCACTGAAGGGTCTGGAGCACAAGTCCTGTGAGGAGCAGCTGAGGGTGCTGGGGTTGCTTAACCTGGAGGAAAGGAGGCTCGGCGGGGATCTTAACACTCTCTACAACCACCTGAAAGGAGGTTGTAGCTGGGTGGGGGTCAGGCTCTTTTCCCAGGTAACCAGCGACAGGACAAGAGGACACAGCCTCAAGCTGCACCAGGGGAGGTTTAGGTTGGGCATTGGGGAGTTCTTCACAAAAAGGGTGATTAGACATTGGAATGGGCTGTCCAGGGAGGTGGCAGAGTGACCATCCGTGGAGGCGTTTAAGGAAAGGCTGGATATGGCACTCGGTGCCCCAGTGTAGGTGGTGTTCAGTCGTCACACGTTGGACTCGATGATCTCAGAAGTCTTTTCCAATCTAATTGATTCTGTGTTTCTGAAGGGCTGATGTTCATCCATTTCTTCCATGGTCCTGTTCAGTTGAGAATATCTGCTTTGCTGGTGGGGCTCTCAGCAGAGCTGGAGGGTGGTGAGCAGCTGTAATACGTGTTTGGGAGCCAGGGATTGAAGCACATCCCTATTAAGTGTGATGATCTGTTTCATTGGTTTGTCCTGATGGGAGAGCAAGTAACTGGCTTAACCTGAAGAAGTGCTGAGGTCATGGCCTGGAGGAAGGGCTTTCTGTGGAATGTGCTGAGAGAAGGGCTTAGGAAGTCCTGAGAGCAAGCACTGATTCTTCGAGCAGTAGTACTCCTCCCAAGTCACCCAGCCCTAAAGATCTTGGCTTTCCAGATAGCCATACCAGTGTAAGAGATGGGATTCGGTTTCTAAAATAATATAAATTGAAGGCTTGTGTTCTGCATATAGACCGAGTAATCGAGGTGTTCCCTATTTCACATTTCTGATGGGAAACAAACCCAGATCCTAAAGTTGTAAAAGATGCACGTACATATAGAGCTGTTAAAAAATGATGGGTTTGTGAGAAAAACAAGGCCTACAGCCAGGTGAGACAACATCTGAAAGCCTTGTTGATAGAGCAGTTACTCACCAGCGGACTGGATCACAGTGAGAAGTCTGCTTGCAAAATACTGCTAGAACAGTAAAGCAGATGGAAGAGGATGCCAGTGATTTCCCTGACATGGCCAGCGTATTCAGGGAAACAAAGGATTATTTGGAAGTTTAGGCCAATTTAGAGTTTACTAACAACTGCAGCAAGGACTTTAATTGTAAGATTTAAGGAAGAAGATGAAAGGATTGCAAATAGCCGAGGAAGTAAACTATGTATGTGTGTGGTACAGCTAGATGAAGAACTTGGGAAAGCACAGGCCTCAGACCAACCAGCAGGTTTTCTGTTGCTGGTGTGCTGACAAAAGTTGCATTTGTTCATTTTTGGGATGAAGTTTATGGTTAGAAATGATCACGTTTAAAATTGTGCCTTAAATTGAGGGATGGCTTGCTGGGTGGATTAGCACCCAAACAAACCTTTGATGCTTCTGTCTTTTTTGTGTCAGGTGGTCTTTTTTTTTCAGGTGGTCTTTTTTGTACAGCCTGCTCCTAATAACAAACTCTGCTGAAGAGAGCGGAGCAAAACGAAGAAATGCGTTTAGAAAGAGAAAGCTGCTTCTTCTTTTCCTATAGATTTCAGAAACATAATCCACTCTTTGATATTGTGCTTACTGGAATAATGGATGCAGAACTGCAGAAATGGACTTCAGAGAAATAAAAAGTTTCCCTGATGACTGAGATAGCAAAAAAATAATGTGACTCATATAATTTTGTGACTAATGCAGCCATATGAAAGCATTCTATGCAAATTAAAAGGTTTCTGGTCAGAACAGGAAAGCTAACAGTTTAGAAGATGGAATACTTAATAGGAAGTGGGATGGGCACAAACATCAGCTGACAAAGGGAATTTTGAAGTCACAATGATTTTAAAACAGATTACCATTTCAGGGTAGGAAAAACCTTAATCTAAAAAAAAGATGGGGGTAAAATGCTTTTGGGACATGAAGTGCAGTAAGCAAAAGAGGGTTTCTGTGACTGCACAGGGCACTGTATTTTGTGTACACGTGAGTGTGTTGGACATTCTTTGGATCAAAACTTGTGTAATGAAGAAGCGAGAGTGTGTGGTACTAGTACAGACTCAAATAAAATGAGTTCTTGGCCAGATCTGAAATGGATTGCGTTACACTCAGGGAGGAAGGTTGGGGCCGCAGCTACCTTGGTGGGCCAGAGGGGTCGGATTCTGCAGGAGATGCCACACTGCAGCACAATCTCATGGTAAAAAAGGAAGAGTTCAGTTTTCTCCCTTTGCAGATCAACTCCTCTGCGAGCAGGTTGAGCATATTCCATTTCTTTTAGGTGGCCTATGAAATAGCTATTAAATGGTCAATACAAGCAAAAAATACTGTCATTTTTTGTGTTTGAGTTTAAGGAAGAACCTCAGTAAAAATCATGCTTTGAGTTCCTAAAGAGAGATGAAGAGATTGGGGCTATACTTAAATTTCTGACTCTCAGCCCCCTTGTATAACTCCATCCTGTTAGCTCAAAAATGCTAATACAAATTAGCACAGACACAGAGATTCCAGACTAAAAGTGACACAGGCAATCTAGTTTGGCAGGTTGCCCTTTGCAAATACAAGTAAACCTTTACAAAATGATTTGGCTGTTAGAATGCAATTGGTTTAGTATTTAAAAGAACATCAGCCTTTGATGAACTGTAATTGTTACTGGAAAATTAGATCCACAACCAAAGGAGAACAGTCAGATTTGATTTCCTGAGCTAAGGGCAAGGCTGTGCAATTTCACTGTAGAAGTTGTCTTTCCTTCTTTCCTTCTTAAAATGGATTGTATTATTGTTTGCTGTTGTGTTTTAGATGACGCATAAGAAACACAAACTGCATTGCAGGCACTATAAAATAAAAATCCTAATGAAGGATAGATAGAAAAAGACAACATTTGGAAGGAGCAATAAAAGTATTAAAGAACTGTCCAGCAAGTATTTTAGTTTCTTCTAGCAAAGAGGCTGAATACTCAGGAAACAACTCCCAACAGCCTATCTTTTATCCCACAGTTCATTTAGGAAGGACACAGTAGGAAGGAATTAAATCACACCTTAAAGTCAAAGGGTGAATTAAAGCGCTTCCAGATTGTTCTGTTTATTCTCATGAGAATTCTGTCTTGTACACAAATTCCTTTCCATAGTAGTTGAAGTGACCCATCCTGTCTACAGTGTATTTTAAGTAGCAGCATGTTGGAGAAAGGAAGGAGAAGATGCATTTTGTATACGTCTCTTCATGTGTATCTTTCTAGCAACAGTTAAATGTTTTTCTTCCTAATTCATCTCTTCGATTCAAAATACGAGACAGGACCACCAATGCAGAAACAGATTTTGTTATTCCTGGAGTAATCAACAATACTGGCATGCTAACAATGCCTAAAAGTCTTCCTGAGTAACTGTACGAGAACACATCTTCACTTGTTAGTCAGCTCTCAGAGCTGCCAAGGCATCTTGGATACAGCTAGAAAAGCACTTAAGAAACACCAAAAATATAATTGCATGAATGGCTTCATAAGTGCTGAATACTGAATGAGTTAGAAATAAACATGTTCATTGCTGAATTCTTTAACTACTGTGAGTTTTAGTGATGTCTCTGCATTTTAAGCCACACATGATCACACCTCTAGATTAATGTTAGTCCACTGTCTTGTTTCCTTGAGTGTTAGACGCTCCCAGAAGAGACAGAGCTTTGGCTCAATTAAAATTAATGGTGAAACTCCAACAGGGACATATTGGCACATAAAAGCAGCATATAGTATGGCTATTTGCATGTGTCTTTGGATAGACCCTTCTTCTGAAAAGGAAACCCTTTCCTGATCACTCAGAAACACTTTTTCCTCCAAAAACTATTTGAAGCAAAATAATACTCTTATTTGTCATTTTTTTCTTGCTCTTTTTTCAGACAGGATTTTTTTAAAAATCCATTTGTAATTTTAAAATATCTGAGCATATGTTCTGTGTAGAAACATTCAGTCTGTGCATTGCTCGGGAACTCTTCACTGTGAACTTTAATTTGAGCACTCAGCGTTTTTAATTTGAGCTATACAATTGCAAATCTAACTCAAATGGAACTATTTCCGTTCCCTGGCTCCATGACTTGATTTATGCCTTATGGTTCTGTTTTCATCCAAAATCAATTTCAGTAGAATCTTTACCTATGCAGATAAAATTGCAGAAGGAAGTGCTTTATGTTTAAGCTACAAATTTGAAATCCACCTTCTGAAAGAATATTCAATAATTCTGAGCTGATTAGAAAGCTCTTGTCCAGGAAGTGGGAGATTCAGGTTCTCTTCATCTCCCTATGGGGTTTTAAACTCCAGCCCAGACTATGGCTATTAGGAGTAGAGGGGAGTGTTTATCTCCTTTGGCTGAAGTTATTTTGCTTTATTTGCAGGCATTAAAGATTCACCACAAGAGGAAGGGAGAAAAAGCAGGATCTGATGGATTTAATGAGAATGTGACATTCAGGACGATAGGTGGTCTGTGTTCTAGTCCTGCTCCAGGAACAAGGCAAATATGCACAATAGCAATCAGGTGTAAAAGCATCAAAATACACGTGTGAAGGGACTAGAAATCTCTTGTCCCTCTTGCCCACCTAAATTCCCAGCCATTGGGAGAGTCACTTCTTCCCACTCTTTCCCTTTAGAAAGGAAATTCAGAAATTTAGTAAGGAATCTCTCTTAGTCTCATATGCATATTTTCATATGGTAATATACTTTCAGTGGCACAGCTTCACACATTTGTCTGTATCCTGAGTTCCGTGTCATTCGTTTCCTCGTGTTCACGTATGTTTCTAACACCCAGTGAGCTCTTTGCAGGGCTTTCTATCCCAGTGACTACAAAGTTGCTCTTTGCCTGACTCTTTATTTCCGTCTAGGTATGTTGCACATCCTCAAAGTGTCTTGTTATTCATCCCATCTCCTGGTTTGTGCTGAAAGCTTTTAAATAGGTTTTAATGATGCATAACAGCAATATAATGAGCCTAATAGCATGCTATTGATTTTCATTTGAAACACTGACATTTGAACATTTCAATAGCCTTTTAACAGTGTATATATTTAATGTGATTCAAAGACAAAGCAAATGCAACATAATACGTCTCTACCAAAAAAAGTCACAGTCTCTATTTCCTGACCCTCTTTCCTCCTCTCCTGCAATTTTTTTTTGCAACCATCCACATTGGAAGTATATAATTTTCAATGTTTTAAAAAAAGTGAGCCATAATACTTGATACGAGAAAATAAAAGGGAAAACCACGGAATTGCAGTATCCAGACAGAGCTTTGCTTATCTGCTCTGATCACAGTGAAGACATTAATGGTCCGCATCCAGTGAGTGCTGCCAGAGAATGCAATGTGTTAGCTCTGGAGTGAGCTGCCCAAGGATGCTCTCTAGACAGTTCTCACGCTAACTTCGTGAACTAAGAAACACGAAAAGAAAAATGCCATCAGCAAACATACACATTAGCACAAGATAAGATAGCAGCTCCCTTTTGATTAATTACTCAGTAGTTACACCCTATGAAGAGTTTTGTTTCCAGGAGAGGTTTTTGAGAAGTCAATGAGCAAGATGCGAAGCTGTCATACACTGTCCTGACCAGCCTGTGTGTGTGGCTACTTGGACATAAAACTAACAGCAGCATTGCCAGGCTCTACTAGCTATATATTTTTCTAGTGTTATAAGTAAACATCTTCATTTTCCAGTACTGTGACATGTTTTTTTCAGAGAGTGTTTATCAAAAATGAATACAGGTCAAGTTTACATAATTACACCTAACCCTTCTGTCTTTTCACAGCATCATTCATATTTTTGCACATCAATCATCTGCACAGCAACATAAATGTGCATGACGCTGTCAAGATATTAGGAAATACAGTTTCTGCCCTATGGGTTGATTGAACATAAGGTAATACATAAAGAAAGAGAGAAAAGCAAAGGACCAGGGAAACAAGGAAGGCCTATGCTTTCGTGAGGTCTTCAGTTTGCTTGCTTTCCCAGTATATAGCCTTTGGTTTATTGCCGCATCAAATAAGAGGATCATCTGACAAGTCATGACTCAGACCTCATTGCAATTGCATATAATTAGACAGGGGTTTTGCTATCGAGCTTAAAAAAAAATCAGCTGCTTTCATTATCATTTTGTTCAGATGTTTTTTCAATCCTGTGGTTTTCTTTCAAGAAGATGATGCAAGTAAGATCAGGAGCAAAATTTCTGAGAATATGTAAGTGATTTTGAAGTCTGAGATGTTTTTTGAATTAGTAGTTCCCAGAATGCATCTTAGACTGAAATTATGATATACAAATTTCAGAGGTTACCTAAGAAATTCAAAATTATCAAATAAGGTACCTAAGACAGGCATGTACATGTTTTGTTGTTAAATTGTAAGTTCTATTTCTGCCCATACCAGACACTCTTCTAACTAGAGACAGAAACGAGCAAGAAAACCATGTTAGTGTACCTTGAATAGGTGGTGATAGTACTAAATAACTCTGCTAAAAGCAGTAGAGCGGGGCATGCATATTAAACCAGTCAGAGAAGAAATCTCTTATGCATATAGTTGAAAACAGAAGAAATTACTGTTACCTTTTATTTAAGATGAGTCACATGAACAGTCTCCAGAAGAAACTAATTCTCTTGGCTGAATGTGAAGGGATGGTAGAATGATGACCTCAGACATCTCATTTTTGACCTGTAAGTTAGGAGATCAATCTCATCCCCTGGAGAAGCAAGATCAAGTTTGACACCAAGTTAAGGTTAAGTCCTGGTCAGTGCCACAGTCATACCTGCAGGCAAGATACTTGTTCCTTTTCTAATCTTCCGATGGTGTGTTGCATCCCTTTTCCCCAGATTGTGCTGGTCTTTCATATTTTAAACTTAAATTCTTCAGGATGAGGACTGCCTCTAGTGACAGCCCTCAGTACAGCGATTTCTGGGACTGTGCAGTATCCCTGAAATGGAAATTCTGGCATGTCTCAGGAAGAAGGGACTTCTGTGCACAGGCAGTTGAAGCAAAAACTAACGGGTAGTGCAAAACCAAAGGGGTTGTACAATACGACTGCTTCTTTCTGCCCACGTGCCATGGGGAAAGTCCCCTGTGGCTCCTGCTGTTGGCACTTGTGTCTTGCAACAATCAGAAGTTTCTAGAGGATGTGGAACTACTTTATTCCCTGTCTATTAAGCATGACTGTAAAAGCCCAAGTCCCCAGTGCTGCCAGTTCAGTGAAACTGAAAGGAAGTAAATTCAAATTGCATAGACAAAAAACATTTTATATACAGCATGCTTATAAAGAACTTACTGCTACAGACTGTCACAGAGGCCACGGTTGTAAGGAGGCCTATGACATTTTCAAAGATAACAAAATATCTAGAGTAAATTCAGGAAAGGAGAAATTTAGAAGGTGCATAAGTGCTTCTCCATCTTACACAATCTCTTAATGATGGATGAGACCTTTTTGGGGATTATTTTCTCTGTTGTAACTTGTCTTGGTCACCATCAGACAGGAATTTCTAGACCATAAATCTGAACAAATATAGCAATTTCCGTGTTGCTCACTTACACCTGAGAGAGTCTGCTGACCATAAAGTGCACCAAGGGATCTAAAGCACATCATCCATCACTGATGCAGTAAAACTGTATTCATTCTGTGGGGCTCTGAAAAATTGTCCAGTGGGCAGTTGATTTGCAAGGCAGCGATGTGTACTCTTGGGTAATGTGGCATTGGTGTGCAAGGCCCTGCATTCATTGCTCTGCTCTCATATGCCTAAAAGAATCCCAGATTGTGCAATTCACGCACCTCCTGCTCTTCCTTTTAATTCTTTGCTCAAAATGCAGTGCAAACTTCCTCTCTCATCCTGCCTATTTATAAATATACATAGAAACAAATGGTTTTTTAAGATGTAAGAGACATTCTTCTTTATTCTCAGGGGCAAATAAAACCTTTTATTTTTAGCTCAGTTTCCTAAGGAAATGAGACTGATGCAATCACATTGTCTATTTGTCTGTCTATCAAATTGGCCTCCTTCCCCCCTTTCCTCTCCCCATCAACTTCTCACCATTCATTTCTTCCAGCCAGATCTGAAAGAAAGGCAAATTCTTTCAAAAGTATTAAATGCACATGAGTTTTATGAAAATCAGTGGGTGGGCCAGAGGAGAGATCTTATCAGTTCCCTCACAGGAGAAGAGAGTTCTGGCTGAATTCAGTGGGTGGGCAGCAATGGGCTGTCACCTTGGGCATAGCTGTAACACTGCATGATGCCCACTGTCCCCTGAAGGTGGAAGAACAGGAGTCACTGGGGTGGGAGTTCAGAGGTACTCCTGGAGAGGCTCTCCTGGGTACTTGGCAATATTTCAAGGGTGGGGAGAGAGACATGATGGCAAAGGGGAAGGAAGGGAAAGAATGGGGTTGTGGGACATGTGGGATGCAGAGGGCAGAGCACACTTCAGGGTTTTCTTTATACCCCAAAGGGGCTAAATGTTAAGGTTATATTCTGGGGAGCTTCTCAGTGGTAGCTTAAGGAACATGGTGGAAAAGAAGTGCAAAGCCAGTGCTAGAGAAGGGGACATGAAAAGCAGTTTTGGTTTTCAGACGGCTTCTCCAACTTAGTCTGACATCAGCTAATGCCTCCCTAATATCTGTACCATAATGTTTGAGATTTTTTTTTTAATGGAGAAGTTGATAAGATCATTTAAGAGACTAAGCTTCCATAAGTTCCTTCCTATTCACTAATATGCTGCTCAACAGATAAAATTTAAACAAAGAGATAAGGTCTCTTGTCATAGGTCTGGGAAGCAGCTTCTTCTGTTAGGGAATTCCAACAATACTCTAAAAATACATTTAAAACAGTATTGGTGACATGCCTTTACTTCAGTTGTCCTACCTTTCCTTATGAAACTCCAGCTACTTGTTTGCCAAATTCTTTCAAGCTTAAATCTGAAGTACCTGAGTCTAGAGACTACTGTCATGCAAGGGATTCAGAACAGGTTAATGGACAAAGATGAGATAAAGATAAAAAAGCAGTGACCCTATTCTGATGAGTAATGTAAATAAGAAAATTCTCTTCTCCCCTTTCCAATTCACACACACAAAAAAAAATTAAATTACAGTCTTCTTAGACAAGGTGACAAAGCAAGAATCTGTTAGAGCAGGGAGGGAGAGAGTGGGGAAAGAGAGGGGATAAAGGTTCCTGTTCTCCTGCAGATGCTTACTGACTTTGGACACAAGTCCAAATTTTTTAAAATGCAGTTGGCCTTGGAGTGCATGGGAAAGAAAGAAGAGTCAAGAACTACCTTCAGTATGAACATCTTCCTCTCACATTCACAAAGTGTGTGGTGCACACAAACATGCCCCTTGCAGTGCGGAGGTAGGGGTACTTGGCAGTATTTCAGGGGTGGGAAGAGAGAGGTGTGACATCCTTGTGGCATCCTTGATTTCTCTTGCTGTCCCTGCCTATCTCCAAAGACTGACATTCTTAATTGATGCCCTCACAGAAGGTGTGAAGGTGCAGAGTGCTGTTAACACAAATGGCCCAGAGCACACAGACATCCAAACAAGTTTGAAGGCTGAGCAATTTTGCCTTCAGCAACTGAAACCATTTTGCAAATATTTAATATATAATTAAACCTTCTTTTCCCATCAGAAAAATGAGATCAGATCACCTCAGCATATAACTTTGCGTGCCAGGACAGAAGAAGATGGTGAGGTGGATCACATAAAGTAATAATGGGTAGAAACTTTCTATTTATATACTGTCAGAAATAACCTGAGTCCCTTCTCCAAAGGGGAAACCCAAGCTTTCTTCAGGATCCTTGTTTCATGCTCTATGCATCCCATGCTTGTGTCCGTAAATGTTTCGCTGTGATCAGCCATCATCTATAGATCTATGTCCCTGACTGCTTGTCGTTCCTGCATTTCTTGCAGAGATCACACCAAGGACAGACACATGCAGTCAGTGTAGTTGGAAAAGTGCACTCTCCCTCAGCCAGCTACTATTTCACATGTATTAGCTACCGGAGCCTGTGGTTTGGCATCAGCACAAACTTCTTCCTATCGCAGCATTAGAAGTTGTCTATTCAACACAAAAATGGTTACCTAAGCCTGGCACAGCCACCTCCTGGGTAGCAGTGGTGACCCATTCATGCACCGGGCCCCCTCTCTGATTTATTACAGGAGTTGTGGGTCAAAGCAAGGTCTTTAGAGGGCTCCAAGCAGGCAGAGTTCCCTTTGCAATAACTCTGTAGCTGCTGCTTATCACCCCTACTCTAGATCTTGATGCAGTTTCACAACCCTGCAGCACCAGAGACCTCAGCTGGCAAGGGCTGACGCAAACAACAGCTGTCAACATTCAGCAGTGTCAGCACTACCATTTCTTTGCCAGGACCTATCACTGTCAAGTAAGGGTTAAAAAAGACCACTGCTGAAATGCCCTTCATGGTCAGAGCCTTCTGAGTGCATCCTTCTGAAATAACATCACAGTCCAAAACAGGAACATCTCTTTCAATGGTGCAGGATCCATGCCTGGGCAGCAGCTGGAGAGGACAGGAGAGAAAAAGCTGAATCAGAAGGATTTTATTTTTAGTAGTTTAATAATGGACTAGGAACGTCTGTGAGCTGGAGTTGAGGAAAAACAAACATGTCTTTCCACAGCACATGGTGAAACATTTCCTTAGGTACTTTGTGCTGGTGATACTTTGAAGTCCTAGCCACCCTCCCAGAACTCCTCGTGTGGACTTGCATCTAGAACTGTGAATCAAATGTGTGCTTTTGGACAAGGTAGATTGGTCTGGATATCCAGACCCACATATGTAAGCAGGGTAAATCCTACAGCAAGAAATGGGCAGAAGTATAACTTGGCAGAGCTGCAAATGTGTGGCAGAACTGAAAGCAAAGCATCAAGTTTCCCAAGACCCAGGGCTGCTTTGCAGTGAGTAAAGGGCAAAGAAATAACACTACTACCTTGATTTCAGTTTCTCCATTAGCTCACTGGTTTCACCTTGTAGGTATACAAAGTAGCTGTATGGATGGACACTTTCCTGTATTTTTGTAGGTATGATTTTTGTCTTTAGAAGATGAATTACATGCCCCAGCAGGCTCCTCAGTTTACAACATCCTTCACCTGGCCAGAAGGAGTTGCTGCAGCTTCCACAGGCCATGCCAGGTCAGAGTAAACTCTATGTCTCATTGGCACAAGGCAGATGGGCTGAGAGCTACTTTAGGATAGTCTGATAGCATGGCCATACTTCAGAAAATACTGTTTTGTTGAGGTCCTGAGTCTTGTTGCTGGACAACATAGACACTTCTGAGACAAGCCACCATGTCCTTCAGGAGACTTAATCTGTACCGTGAATGGAGCAACTCTCATACACCTACCAAGGTGAGTATAACCTTGTAAAAAACAGCACAGAAAAATGTCAATAGTGCGCTTAGATAAGTGGTTTCAACTGGAAAAATTGAGTTTGCTCAGTGTGGTTTATTTAGGATCTGAACATTGAGAGCATTTCAAACGTCTACTTGATCAACAAAAGACAAAACCACTCTGTATTTACAGAGTCTTGTACCAACCTCCCCTTTCCCAGTAACTCTTAAACCTGTGGCTATTTTCAACCAAAGGAGAGAGAGGGGTAGAGGCCTGGAAGAGATGGAGTTTTACAATCTCCATCAGCTGGAGACCTGGTGGAGGAGAAGGGCTCTGCCCTGGAGTCTGCCCTCATTTTTGCTGCCTGCTCTCTCAACTCTAACCAATTTTCTTTCTCTCACTTCCTGGCCATTTTGCAGCTGTGTCGGACCAGGTGGCCCCAGCAGGGAGGCTTTGGGAGGGAGTCTGAACCACACTGGGACGAGGGGAAGCAGGAAGCATTGCAGGAAGAGGGGACTGAAGATGTAAAGGCAACATGAGGACATGGAGAGAAGGTACAGGGAGACTATTACAGTAAGAGAAGGCAGGAGAGCAGAGGCTGTTACAGGTTTTGCTGCCTTCTAAATCCTCTTCTTTGACATGTGAAAGGAATGTGAAGGTGCAAGACAACAGGAATTAATAAATAAACAGTAATAATCAGTGCTTTTCAATTCCAAGGGTTTTATAAACATTAATGAACCTTCGCGAGCTGTTGGAGAGGTATTTAAGCTGTATTCCATTTTCACAGATAAGGAGATGAAAGCTCTGGCTCAAGTCCAAAGTTTTCAAAAGCAGAAACTACTTTTAAGAGCCCTCCTTGACTCTCAGCACCAAACCTCTGAAGGGATTGATTTCACAGTTGCCATCAATGCTGATTATATGGTATTTACTTCTGCAAAGCTAGGTCTAAACATGCACACTCAAAAGCAGCAATATCTTTTGAAAATTCAGGCTCTGTAGGCCTGTTGGGTTCTCTCAAAGAATGTCAGGAGAAACTGACTTATGAGAGAAATAGATATGTAAAAACATTTAAGTTTTTTACTATTGCATCATGACAAGAATGCGAACAAAGATTTTGCGGGCCTAAGACACTTAGAGAAAGGGTAAAGTAAAACAAGGATTTAAAAAAAAAGACTTTCAAGAAGATCCATTCCTCTATGCAAATGGAAAAGGAAGCAGAACTTGTTTCCAAATCTTTCTACATCTCTCATAAAGACTAGGCAGATGGTTTGGGTGCATTTCTGTAAGTGAGTGATGAATATTTTATTCTTGAAATGAATAGAAAACATGAATGTGTATGTAGTCACCAGCTTCACTGAGTGAAGAAAGAACAGGACTTCATTAGAAACCATGTGATTTGGTAGTCCAGAAAAGAAAAAAAAATCATAGCACTATAATAAAAAAAGGGAAGAGAGTTGTAGTTATTTTCTTTGGAATTATGCATTCCCAATTTTAGTTGTTCTGTGGCCATGCAAAGACTAACACCTTGTTAGCCTACCTGAAAAACATAGGTGTGAAAAAACCTCCAAATTCTGTTAGAATGGCAGGTGTCACATTTAAATTAGCCAGCAGCTGAAACAGAAGGAGATCACAGAGCTTTCACACAGAATATAGCAGTCAGGTAGAAGCAGAAATGCAGTGCTGATCAAAGACAGCAGGTTCAAACCCAGTCCTAGGCATGTGTAGCACGATTCCTACCCAGCAATATCAGCAACGTACCAAGCACAGCTCAGCATAGCTTTGAGTGTCATAGCACATCAGTGGGAAGATGTAAGAATCGCAACAGAAATGCTCCTTTGGGGATCCCCAGTGCATAAAAAAGAGGAAAAGGTTGCCAGAGAAAAGTATGTTAAAGGGTGCCTCAAAGGCACTCACATATACATTTTAAAACTTGTCTCAAAGCACTGACACTTCTGCGACAACCAGGCTTGTGCTGTTACACAGTTTTGCCACTCCTGCAGCTGAAACTCCCCACGGGTATTTTGAAATCCTCAGAAGGTGAGCAGAAGTAGGTACCTCCCTACACCTTCTCCTGCGCCACCATGCCCAGCACTGGCAGCACCAGCAGTACCGGCAGTCCCAGCACACTCACCCTGATGCCGCTTGGCTGGTAATGTGGTGCTGAGCCCCTTGGTGGAAGGCACCAGCTTTCTGCAGCTGCCAGACAGGTGGGCAGGATTCGCAAAAAATGCAAAACAGTAGAGCTTTAGGTAGCTTCAAACTGGTTGTAGGGTCCCTGTGTGCACAGGGTTATGACAAATCCCACGGGACACAAGTACAGTGTCAGATCTTGTGGCATACAGGCAGGATAGGGACCATAATGACTTCAAGAGACATAATATGCTTTCATGTGTTTCTGTTATGCAACTCTTGAGAGGCATCTCTGACTGAGAAAAAGGCACGGTTAATTCATGATTTTAAAAGGCCTTACTGTCCACACAAGTTGGTATTCCAGGGGATCAAAGGACGAATAGGGTAAGCACCTAAAGGAAATTTTTAAAACAATAAGAACGTCTCTTTCCAAGTGCAGCAAAGAAAAATGGAAATTCTTCCAGTTTCCTAGGCCATACTTTTAGCTAAGGCAGATTGTACCCAGATCCAGCAAAAGACAGCTATGGTAGAAAAACCACTGCCCATCTCCATCCAGAAGCAAAATGGGGCACTATAAACAATGCTGGCATACTTTTGGAGGTGGTTTAGGTTTGGGGATTTTTATTCCCCAAATCACTGAAGTATTGCTGAACTCCTGAAGACTGTTGATCTTGGAAGATGAATTAGTATGGGAATTTTGGATCAGGAAACAGCACCGGAGGAAGCTGCTGCTAACAGAAGCTAACACTAGCCATTCCACTTCAGGCTTCCTTTGAGACTGCCTAGCACAAGTGAATGCCAGCAGCTACATTTTTGGTAGCGTGGTAGGGCAGCAATACCTTTTTCCTATCAAGGTCATTTGCTATTGCTGCTGAAACACCACTGCTCTACAGAAAACTGCAATTAGAAAAGGGGCAGGTTGCAACCTCTGTTTAGGAAGTTTTGTCCTCTCTGCTCTGGGCTTTTCACCTTGCCACAAGTTATGGAACCTTTGCACCTTTACTTTTGATTCTGACTCCTTTGTTCCTGGCTCTGCTAATTTGCTCTATTGTTCAAGGTCTTGTATCTACTAAAAGGTAGAAAAATCACTGGCTGCTTGATTCATTCTCCCTAAAGAGCGGAAATGCATTTTAGGAGGCCAACTCTTCCATTCTCACTACACTGCAGCGACTATGCTAAGCCAGAAATAAATTGTATTCTTGGAATGCAGTTTCTTATATAGGGCTGGCCATTCTCCTTCTTTTGTACCAGAATAATTTTGGGGTCTTATCTCAATGTCAAACTGGGTAGTATAAAAAAATCCTGAGAGGATGGGGTCTACCCATATCTATGTCTTGAGAATGAAAATGCCTCTGGAGGATGGGCAGGGAGGGTATCCTGGGCGGTAACTTGAGAAATACCTTCTTCTTTCCATCATAACGGAAGCAATCTACACCACCTTCTCTCAGCTTCCTGGGGTCATTACCACTGTGATGAACAGAGGTCTTCTGCACCTACTGATGGTGGGGAGGAAAGCCAGTGTGACTCAGCTCTGGCAGAGTGCAGAAGCATTATTAAGCACTGGTGGGGAGGGCGTCAAGTAATGGGCAGGGCAAGACAAGGTCTCACTCTCCTGCTGTCCTTTGGAGAAACATTAAGCTATAAGGGCCATTAAGCCCCTGCCTTGGTTTTCTCTCTATGACCTGTGTGCTCTGCAGGGATCTGCCATATATGAGTAAAGGGCTAAGGGATTGTTTTTCTCATCCAGTGTTTTGGAGAACTGGAAGTCTAGTGAGACAAGAAAAAAGCTGGAGTTTACTGCCTTAAACCACGTGTATGTGTTATTTTAATCACATGTCCTGAGAAAGGCTGTTTTCTCAGGAAATGTTGTTAAACACCTTGAAATATGATGACCTTTCCAGTGTCACAGTAACTGTGTGGTTCCCAGAAGAGCTTTGACAGTCCTAAATTGCAGAAGTGGGTTTTGCAACTGGAAGTGAGGAAGTGATGCTGGAAGTAAAATAAGAAGTGGAAACAGCCACATAATCATTTTGGATATTGTTGTTCTATTGCTGGTACTTGAAATATAAAAATGCACATTATAATGTAATTGACAGGGAAAAAGCCAGGAAATATTATTGCATAAAACTGTGAGTCAAGACTTCTAATATGTTTTTACAGTGTTGCCTATAACTTAATTACACTTGCTCCTGACAGTGTATTACGTCTTCTTATATCTTCTTTATTGCACAGGCATTATTTAATCAGAGATAATAAATGAAACCTCTGGAATTAATTACAGGTTGTAACAGTTTTGTTACTTTGCTAGAACAGGCAGGAAGACAAAAACATATGGACCCATAAACATTAACTGACTTTTGCAATCCAGCCATTACAGGTGAAAGACAATGAAGATTAAATTACTTGGAGATGTAGCTGAGAATGCTCAGGCAGTTTTCAGTGTTTCTGAAATTCAGCAGTTCTCGGTGTGGAAGACCTTGACTACTACATTTCTGTGACCCTTTCAAACCCAAATACATCTTGTGTTTGAATCTATTCAAAAGATCTAAGCTTAAGAACTGCTTTTACAGATTCCCAGGATCTGATCTGTCTGACAGGAGGGGTCTTTGCAGTCCTGTTTCAATGGAGGCATGCTGCCAGGATTTGGGATCTGCGTGTGAGTTACTGTGATTTCCCTTTGGGCCTTCTTGTTTCTGCCAAATTTGAAGTGGACTTTCTGTGAGTGAGAAGCAAACATGGCCCCATTCCAACAGCACAATATCTGGGAGGGTGTCTGACAGGAAAAAACCTTGCAGAAGAGCCTTTCAAAGCATCTTTTAAAAATCCCCTCTTTTAGGGGATTTCTTGTGGAGAAAAAAGTCATTACCTGTGCTTAGAAGGCAGAGGGTATCTTGCTTGGTTGTCTAACCTTTCTGATCACAAAGTTAACATCACAGAGTAACTCCATCATATATGAAATTATTTACCTTATACCATTTCTAAAATGCCTCTAGTCTGGTCCTTGGCGTCCTATTCACAGTAAAAAACTTCCTGATCAATCTGATTTGCTTAGCAAGCTTAGTACTTAATCCAACCTTCCCTTTCTTCAAAAAAAGCAAACAAAAAAACAAACCTCTTGTGCTTCACTTAGTGAATCACATTTTAAATGCAATAAATACATCATCTTCTTTGTATTTAACACACGGGTACTTCTAGGCAGCTATTTTGTGCTTCACTTCAGTTGTCACTTTCAGCCGAGCTACACATATATCAGACCACTGCAATGTGAGCTCACAAGTCAGCTTTAAACCATCAATAATTCCCACTGTTCTTTTCTTAATCTGCCTCCACTAGATCTACATTTTTCAAATACTGAAGTGGTCTGAAATTAATATAATATATCAAGAATGGTCCCATCAGACTTTTGTAGAGGAGGACTGTTATCTACCTGGTCTGTGATGGGGGTTTGTCTACATAACGCAGGAAATATAATCCTACGTTGTATGGAAAGCCTGGCAGTCTGAGCAGTGGGGTATTTTGGATCTTGAGAGTTCTTTCAAGAGTGAGCCAGTGCCTGGAGCAGCATGCTGAGGGCTTAAGGCTGCCAGTGGGCACTGACCAAATGTGTCACTATATCTCTCCTTAGTTTGGTGTAGGTGGGAGATAAAGTCTTTTCAAAATCCAGCCACATATCCATATGGTGAATCTGAAGACTTGTGGCTCCATTCCCTCAGGAAAATCCCGTCCCTGCTCTCAGAGTGCTCAGCAGTTTTCAGCCCAGGGGCTGTGGATCTCTGCATTGGCAGATGGCTTCAAGGGGACATGCCACTAAGAGAAGTAAATGTGTTGATGCCTGCTGTCAACTGTTCTACAGGAGGCTGAAGCTTCAATGGAATACTTTGGGCGCTGCAGAAAATAAAGGGTTGAAAACAGCAGCTGTTGATTAATCTCTGTGAGGTGCTTTTTTTTTTTTGACCCCTGAAACAAGTATGTTTTAGTTATTTTCTCCTAGATATATTAGCCAACAGTTCAAATTTCCAATGTTATATTCACTAATGTGTGTGTATTATTTCCCTAGCACCCTAAACATTATTTCTCTGCACTCACTGCTCCCTCAGATGAGTCCAAACTCAGGATCATCTGAGAGTTTCAGCAACTCTGTCTTGGGAATTGAATCAGCTCACTGATCAGGGTTTTTCAGACACGAATAAAGATACAAGTTAAAGAATCAAAACAGAAAACATGGAAATTATTGGACTGTGCACCTGCAGAATGATAGCCAAATTCCAGTTCTTTTGTTTTTTAAAGTATAAATAAATTAATCTCTATCTTTATGCTCTCATTTCATGATAAATGCAACTGAATCTCCCTACAGTCTCTTGCCTGAAAGATCAGGAGATCTTTTCCTCAGTCCAGGACATGCACTTTCACCCTAGTTTTTCTGCAGTCACAACATGACAAAGGAACTAACCTAGTCAAAAACACTGTAATAAATAAAAGTTTTGAACTAGTTTAACTAGTTAAAGCCATTCACTACAGAAAGTCTGACAGGGGTCAGGGAGGGAGCATGGACAGCCTGTTTTTGTGGCAGCCCATATGTGCATCAGCTGCGATCATGCAGCTGCAAGCCCTGGAGCCTATCCTAGAGCACTGCACACTCACAGTCTCCCAAGTTTGTTCAAGGGTTGCCAGCCCCTCTCTGAAGCAGGCTGAGAGGGTTCAGTTCCCTCTGCAGAGGGCCAGCCAGGCAGGAGGCCCAGAGCACCACGGCTGCCTCTTTCCTGCCATCATTCATTTTATGCACCAGAGGAATTCGCCTTCTTTGAGCACCTCAGTGACATCCCGAATAAAAATTATATATCTGTTTGATGGATGAAAAATATGAAGCTGTGTGAAGTTAAAGGGCATGACTAGTGCTGGGAAGGCAGTCAGTGACAAAGGCAAGAAGGAAAAGCAAAGGTTTCCCTGTGACTGTTCCCTATGCCATCTATACTCTATTTCATGGATGCTCAGAATCTCTGCAGTTTATTCTGGGTATGACTGATGCTCTAACATAATTTGAATGCCAGACTCCCTGCCTTGTGCTACTAGTACTGAAATTTAAGAAAGATACATAGCATCATAAATAACGCAAACACAGTCATTTCAGAGTGTGTGTTAAGGGTGGTATAAGGCCAGAAACCTCATTTTCTTTCTGTTCTTTCCTTTCAAATGCATCATTATTTTTTTAAAGCTATTTTTCTCCAGTCTAGTAACCTTAAGTACCTTCAAGAAATTGAGTAAGATAGTCCTATCTTTTCTAGACTTTATCAGAGAATAAATAAAAAGATATATAACTTCTCAGAGCACTCTGTTTTTTGTCTAACAGTCTACTAGATTCCCATCCTCCCTGGTTTTATTTACCCCTCTAGACACCAGCATTTTAAAACTATTGCTTCACAGCAGACTTCAGAAGATCCTCAGATCATCCAAGTCCTGTTCAAATACTGGTTGTGAAAGTAGTCAGTACATTACTGTAGGACATTCTTCATGAAATAAAATTATTCTTAGCTGTTGCTAAAGACTGCCTAGTTTTGAGGTAGAAGCTGTGGTGTCAGGGACAGCCACGTGCAATGCCATATTGGGAAAGAAGATGCTCCTGCTTTCAGTAGATGCATTTATTACAATACATATTACAAAGTGCTTTGTTTTACTCTGTCATCCTGAATCAGTTTTCTCTCATCTCATCCATCCCCTTTTTCTTCTCTGATGGCATTTCTCAGAGATTCTTTGTTAATTATCTCCCACCAGTTCTATGTCTTGGAAAAGCTGCTTAAAAAGCATGAGTGATCCCATTTTTATTGAACAGTTGTTGGGCCAACTTGGATGTGGTTCCAAAGCCCATGACTCTGAAGGAGTACTGTTGGTGGCGTCCAACATAAGCCTGTCTCAGGATGTAATTAACAGAGGCAGGTATGCATGACACTGGATCCTCAACTGCTTTACTCTTTTGCTAAATCTCAAGCTCAAAAGCACCTCTAAGGTCAGCGACTTGCTTGGTCCTCTTCTAAATTATGTCTCAAATCAGCCTGCCCAAACCCCAAGACTGAATGTAAAAAATGCCCCCAAAATAATAACAGAAATTAATATTCAAGTATCTGCAAAAGGAATAAATATTCACTGTCTTACTTCACTGAGCATTTAAACTTTCAAGACTTACATGTCTTCAGGATAGTTTTGGGGGGCAGGGGAAATCCCTGAGCTATTCTTATCCTGCAAGAGCATTTAAAGTAATTTCTCTTTATGCTTTCATTAATTTTTAATACATTATTATGTGGATGTCCATCTTCTCCTTTTGACAGCTTTTATTTTTGTATCAGACAAGTAATACGCTCAAAGTGCTTGCTTGCTATTCTATGTATGGAAATGAAATTGTTGCTTCATATAGAAATTGTAAAGAACACATCACACAGTGTTTACCAGATTGCAGCTGAGTACAGAATTTTGACTATTAAATGATCCCACTGGCAGCTGGAAAGCAGTCCACATGGGCACCTTCCAATTCCCAGCTAATCATTACTGCTGGCTGTGCTAAGTAGCGCACTGCAGCATTGGTACCTTTCGAAGACCTGGTACACAACTCAAGTAACAATAGGAAGAGGTTGGAGAAGTGAAGCTCAGGTCTTTATCCCTAATAAAAATTTTCTACTTAGAGGGATCTTTGCTGAAATTTAGGTGTGATTTAGCCCACAGCGTCTAGGCCTTTAATCTAGAAGAGTGAGGTTTAGCAGCCTGCTAATGCAGTTGTTGTAAAGAAATTATTTAATATTTGCAGTTAACTGGAAAAGGAATGTGACTGAAAGAAAGTACACTGGTCATGTTTTAATCACAGAATAATAGAAAGGGCTGTGTTGTCAGGGACCTTAAAGATACAGTTCCAATCCCCCTCCCATGGGCCGGAACACCTATTAGACCACGCTCAGAGCTCCATCCAACCTGGCCTTGAACACTTGCAGGGATGAGGCATCCACAGCTGCTCTGAGCAATCTGTTCTAGCTTCTCACCACCCTCATTAATGACAATCTGTGTTAATAAAAATGTAAAATACAGTGTCAGAGGATTACCAGCATAACGTGCTGGAGCAGTAACCATTTGTGCAGGTTCATAAACGATCCTGCCAACAGCTCAAACGCAAGCAGTGACAGATTATTTCTTAAAATGAGAAAAAAACTCGAACTGTAAAATTAAGATTCTGACTTTTCCATTGCGATACGAGGTTTCAAGCACCGGCCTTCAAACATCAAAGCAGCTGCGGGCTCACGCTTTAGGCTTAGATCTAGAAGGCAACAGGAAAGCGGAGACACCCCCACTCCCTCCAAGTTCTCTCCAAGCCCAGGACACCCCTTCCTTCCCGCACTCTTGACGGCTCCCGGCGGGGACCTGCGGGGCACATGCCAAGGGTGCGGGGACCTGACCCAGCCGCTGTCAAATCCACAGCGGGAGCCGCCCGGCTGCAGTCCCGGCGGCAGGGCATCCTCCAGGACCCCGGGGTACCGCGGGGGCCCCAGTGTGCTCTGTGTGGGGCTGCGGGCGCCATGGGACCCCCGAAAGGGAGAACCTGGGCCTCCCTCCTGCTCCCCCTCCCGCCGGCCGGAGCCC
>VZTF01002826.1:2882799-2968094 GCA_013397755.1 Cnemophilus loriae | reverse complement strand
TGCAGCCCGCGGGACTCGGCGGAGGTCCCTGGGGCCGGCGGTGAGAGGTGGAGGGATGCCGGGGGCACACAGTGGGATGTGCTACCCGTGCCCCCCACCGGGACCGGCCGTGACCTGCGGCTCGCCTCCGCTTTCTGTAACGAGAGCTATATAAATACATGTGGGACTCTTGCCTTTGGGACGATACATGACATTACGGGGCGGGGGTTGTTAATTCAGTGTTGCGGCGAAGTGCATTCTGTCTTATTTTTTGCGTTAATTACACTACGGGTTATGGTGGCTGTAAATCCGACACGTTATATCCATGTGGCACTCCAGATACGTGTAGTGAAGGACATACACGGAGAAGGATCACGCTCTACCCTCACAACAGTGTGGATCCGTGAATAACTCCAGCGACAGTGATGTGCTAGGCTGCGCTGACGTTGTAGCTTAGGGGATTTGGGCCAAACTTTTGGTTCAAAGACAGCTGCAGCTGAATTCAAATAAACAGTGCTTTGGAGAATTAATATAGTTTAACAGTGTAGTTCTTACGTAAAAGCAAATGAGGCTGTTTTGAACTGAGAATTTTTAATGGTAGCTTATATATTTGAAAGGATGGTCAGGTATTTTCAAAATCAGTATTTTCTATGGAGTTTAAGAAGCTGCATTACCACGTTTGGTGTTTATTTTATTTAAACCTTTTTTTCCCTGAACTACTGACCCTTGCCATTTGATAATAGTGCTTTCTGCATTGTTGCTTGCTTTTTTTGTGTTTTTAATTAATTTAAAAAAAAATTTTTTTTTTAATCAGAGCTTATCCCACCTGTCCATAAAGTACACAAAACTGAACTGTGGCTTGGTAAATGGCATGCTATCAATGTATCACTAATGAAATGGAAGTTTTGCCAGCGAGTTAAATGCTTAACCTCCTATTTTCTTCTGCCCGCGGGTGTGGTAGTCAGGCCTCTCTTTTGTGACAGTAAAGATGATGTGGATTAATTTTCAGAGTTAAAAATAGCCGTTTACAGCTGCTTGATTTAGGTCCAGGACAATCAGGAGGTTCAGTTTCACAAATGTCAGTGCCTTGCGCCTGAGCTTTTCACTACAGAAATTTGCAAGCTTAAACCAAACAAACTGCTTTTCTCCCTGGTTAAGTTTCAGGTGAATCATTTTGCTGAATCTACAGTGCACAGGCTTGCTCAAATCTCTTTTGGCTGGCAAAGGAAAGCCACTCCTATCTCACACATTTTCCAAGGGAACTGTAGATTCTGACAGTCTCTTAAACCATTTGGAAACGTTTGTATTTAAAAGGGCTTAGAAATTTGAGTCCTAAAACCTAAATGCAAGAGTTACGGAGCATTAAATATAGTGGAGGTTAGATGGATAGTGTAATTTTTTTTTCACAGTTTTTACTTGCAGTGAAGCAAATGGAGATGGGTGCTGAGAAACAGCAAGGCTTTGCTGGTAACTGTTTGCTTTCAGTGCAAAGCTTACCTCCTGATTCTTGCTTTACATGACTATAGAGACACTTAATTAGTACCTGTCTTTTCCAAACTGGCAGAAAGGCAGCAAAGCTCTGCCGTATTTCAGAGTATGGTCTACCAAGTGGTAAAGCCAAAAGTTAGAAGTTTTTGTTTGTTTTACTGGGGAAGCAAAGCTTAAGTGAGAACAATGTCCATATCTGTTTTCCCTTTAATACCTTGATCCCTGGCCAATTGCAGTTACATTTTATGCAAAGGAAGAAGTTTCAAAGATGTGAAGATTCTGTTGATGAAAGCAGGTGCCAACAGCAGAAGGGGATCTCATAGCTCCTCCGGAGAGGAGGAGGCTGCATATCCTGAGGCTGTGTTAGACCCATGTGGGATCAGCAGAACAAAACTCTCAGAAGATGAGATTTCATTTGAGTGTAGATGGGGCAGTGGACCACCCGTGACATAATTTGCTTTCAGCAGGGTGGAAGGGTGCCATGGCTGAGTTGTCCTAGTGCGTGTTGCCACAATATGCTATTTGCACTGAACCTATGTGAGGACATCTGTTTGTTTTGTGGTCCAATTCTCATATTTGCCTGTTGTTCTTTCTTCTAGGACGCTTCTTTGTCCTTACCAGGGCATTTTAACCATTAGGTAAGAGTAAGTTAGCACAGCTGCAGGGTGTATTTTATGTGGATTTAATTCCTGGAAAATGGACTAAAGATGATGTCTTGCATAAAAGTGCTTTTTTTTCCATATCTGTGTTTCTTTGTGTACTGTGTTTTTGTCAGACGCTGAGCAGATGTTTGTAAGTGAGAGACTTTATTTCCTACTGTTATTTAATTTGTGTCCTAGGGCAGTTCCTAAATGCACACTGGGCTTGCAAGCAGAGGGTACAACCAATGATGGAGGTTGTATTTAACTCTTTATTACTTGACCAGTCTTATTCTGGTTTCTGTCTTCTTAAGGGATGTGCTTTTTCAAGTAAATGTTTAACTTGCCACTTTACCTGGATCTCTACTTGACAGCTCTGCTGGATCAGAGACTTAATAAAGAAATTGAAGATGTTCAGAAATACTTTAAAAATCTGAATTATAATTTTTAAACTAATAACTAATTTAAAGTTACAGATTTTAAAAAATTACTTAGCTCATCAATTTCTGTTGATTCTGGGGTTTTCTTTGCCTAATTAGAGAGCACTTTAGTGATCTCTACAGAGAAGGCTTACGATGTAGCCATGATTAACAGGTCAAAGTTAGTTGGATTTCACATTTGCTGATATCTTTGGTTCTGAGGTTACATATTAATGATAAGCTTGATGTGGCAGTAGTCAAAAATACTGTCAAATGCCTTGTGGTAAATACTGCAGGATGGTTTAACCTTTAAGTGAATCACTACTTTAATTTTTATGAAGGGATGTTGAAACCTTCATGCACCTTCCTCTTTCATTAGTTTTCTGCATTTTGACAGCAAAACTGCTTCTTCTGGGATGTGTTGGGAAGGATTTCATCAAAAGTGCTGGACTGAGAGTAGTCTTTCACTCTTCCCAAGCAGCTAGTGTTGCAGTTTTTGTTTATACAGTACTTCACACTGCACACTCTTAGCATATAAAAACCCACTTAGCAACACTTGTGAATCTTTCCTTTTATAAATAAGGTTAAATAAGACCTTAAAATGAACTCTTGTTTCGAGCAGCTTTTTGTCTGGTTGAGATATAGTGCTTCTTTAACTTCTTGCTTGAAGCAGATCAATAAAAGATTATGTTTTGTTCCTGTTTTACCCAGGTTTTTAATTTAGCTATGATATTTTTCCCTACTATTCTTCCAGCCTCCATTTTCAGCTCAGAGCACTTTCCAAGCTGGATATAGTTTTTACGTTGTTTGCAACTTGCAGAGGACGAACATTTTAAAAGGAAATTAATTTCTTTTTCAGCTCTTATAAAGCTTTAGCGTTCACAACTTTAAATATAAGATAATAGACTGGCAGAAAAAAGCATTTTCTGTATATGAATCTAAACCTTATTATTACTTTAATAAAAATAAATGCGGTAGGCATGGTACATACATTTCCAAGTCCCATCTTAGGATTTAATTTTTTCTTTTAAATAAAATTCTTGCAGGGCAATAGCTTTTGCTCATCTACAGAGTACTTCTTGGTTGTGAGTGGAGAACTGACTAGTTGTGTGATAAGACCTTTCTTCCTTATTTTCCCTTTGCTTGGATGTTAGGTTTTTTTAGGGCTTACAGAAAAATGGTTATTGATAAACTCTGGAAATTTTTCCTGGAAATTAAAAATCAAAAGATCTTTTGCTGCTCTCTCATACTCTACTGTCCAAGCAGTCCTGTAATTATTGTCAATATCTCAGCTTTTAGCGGCCCTGTCCATCTCCCAAGGTCTGAAGTAAATAATTTCATAATGGAGTCTGTTTCTGGGAAAGGCAGCAAGAGGACCACAGGGGTTGACGATTCCTGCAGCTCAGATGGGGAATTCATCTAGATTGCCCTGTTCATTATGTTGTAGCAGAAGAGGGTCCAAAATATATGAAGACTTCGATTTTTACTAGGGAATGCAAATGAGAATCCCCATAGTATTTTTTACTTTCTGGAGAGGCAAAAGGCAAAATGAGTAGCATATTTGTAGAATCATATTAAAAGATCTATCCCAATACAATCTTCAAAACAGCTTTCCTTTTTATAGTAAGATATGTTCAGGCTACCAAAATAAGTTAGGCTCAATCTGAGCACTAGTGAAAAAAACCCCAAACCCAGCAGAACACTTTCCTTTTAAATGAAGAAGTTTGAGGAGAGGAAGATGCCTCAATACTGATGTTAATAAAGGATATTGGTAATGGTCACTGTCAGTATTCGTGGTTTTGTTTCCTTATGGAACGGCTCTCTGAAGGCTTGCACAGGAGAAGGAGAAATATGCATACTTTATTGAAAGCTTGGACTCTTGTCAAAACATTATCTAGCCTTGCCCATAACTGGAATTCAGATCGGCAGGTTTTTTTCCCCTTTTTTATCTCTTTATTTTACTGCTAACATTTTTTAAAGGAGAATGCATACTTACAAGCTCTTTCCCAAGAGGATCGCCTCTCCATTACAGTGTTTGGCCAGGAGGCATGAGCTGGAAGGCAGGATAGGAGAAGGGTGCCAGGCTACTACCTGCAGAGCCAGGCACCTCAGTTCCTGACCTGTGAGCCCCCTGAGCTGTGTGTGTGCCGCTCTGGCTCCCTCTGCTTGCCTTTCTGGGGTGAGTTTCCTGCTCCTAAGCACTATTGTGGTGCTGAGATGGCTAAGGTGAAATGCAGGTGCTCGTGTTGAAATGTTAGCAGTGTGCTAAGTGCTAATATTAAAGGTGAGGAAGTACCTGTGCTTGGAAAGGAGGAGGCTGGGTTGTGTCTGTGTAGGGACTGACCGCCACCTTGTGCAAGACTAATCCAGTAAACAGCTACAGTGGCTTTTTATTTTCATGCTATGGAGGCCAAATGGCACGGGAAAAGGCAGGAAAATCCTAGAATTATTTGGGCTGGAAGGGATCTTAAAGACCATCTAGTTCCAACCCCCTTGCCATGGGCAGGGACTGCTCCCACTAGACCAGGCTGCTCATAGCTCCATCCAGCCTGGCCTTCAACACTTCCAGCATAGGGCATCCACAATTACTCTGGGCAACCTGTTCCGGTGTCTCACCACCCTCATAGGAAAAAATGTCTTCCCTATAAAATAATTGAGCATGTCTGTGGTGGCAGAGTTAATGTAGCACTAGTTTGATCTATTCAGCATTATTCACACCATCCACCAAAGAATTAATTTCATCACCAAATATTTCATATTGCCCCAAGTAGTGCTGTGTGTCTGAATAATTTACAGAGCTGCAGCAGCAGATTGTATATCCCATCTTCTTGTCCATTTTCAGGTGGAAAACAGTTTCAGGTATTTTTACTTGTAACATGAGAACCAAAGCATTTGGCTCAGCGGCCTTCAGGGCTATAAAAATAGGCTTGGCTTGAACTGGACTGATGGCAGAGGACTGAGATAAGCAGCTGTGAGTGCTTTGCCATGGCAGCATGCCCACCTGGGGAAACAGCCCGTGGGGAAGCAGCGCTGGGGAGAAATAATCGGTGCTCCAGGGTGGGGATGCGATTTCCACCATTCCAGGAGAGACAGTGCATAATTCATCTCACTTCTTGCTCCTGTGTGGTCTCTCCCTCTGCATATGGTGGTCTGATGCAAGCGCTCAGCATCACATCCAGGGATATGGGAGTTGGGGGGACCATGGGACACCAACCTCCACAGTGAAATGCCTGAACTCCCCACGTTTCTCATGTCCACTTTCCCCAGGGCACTGGGACCTAGGCATAATATTTAAATAATTTGTTACAATTTGTTTCTGCATACCAGACTGAAAAAAGTCCCAATTCAACAGAAACCAATTTACCCAATGGCGGTGTTTGATCTGGCAAGGTCTGCGCTAAAAGTAATGTAAGGGCTTGGATGTTGGGTATTTTCCTGGGCGAATAAATACTTGGAGCAGTAGTTTATGCTGAAATCTAATGTTGTCTGTGCTTATCTTTGAGTGTGGTTAGCCCTTATCGTTTCAAAGGAAACAGAGCCTTCCTACAGCCGTTGGAGGAGTCCTCCTTCATCATTTTTCTTATGTGCTTACCCAAATAAGTTTTGCAGCTCTTTTTTTCTGATGGTGGAAGCGTAATAAATACTTTCAAATGGGTACTGTATTGTAGCAAAACCTGTTTATATAATCTTGCAAAATTCAGCAAAGACAGTATGGTTGCATTAAGCCATTGTTATTAGCGGCTTAGCATAACTGATGGTGTTATTATGCATCAAAAACATGGATTTTAGGGTGGCCTGAGTGAAAGTAACAACCAGCTAAACATCTGAGTTTTGAACTTTTAGAGAAATCAAATCAAGGTGATATGAAAGATCTAGAGATGTCCCCAAACATTTATGCTGGGGGCCACCACTGGCCAACGGCAGCTTCATGGGCACTGCTCTGGGCTATATCCTACCGTGGTGCAGCTCAGAAGCTTCCACCTTAGCCTGTAATGCCCAGGGCCTGGCACTTTCTAGGTGGGCTGTAGGAGGTGAGGAAGAGACTGCAGTAGTCCTCATTGCATCTCAGCCCAGGGTCTTGCCTTGGGCCACCCCTGGGGTTGTGGTCACGAGTTAGGGCTCCTGCGTGGTGGGGTGGTTGAGGCCTGCTGAGAATCAGCTTCATAGTCCCCCCATCCCTCTCTCAGCAAGGACATGGGTCCTAGGGAGAGCTTTCTGAGATGCCTTGCAGAGCCAGGCAAGCAATCTGCTATTTGGTGCTGTCCCAGGAGTGCCCTTTTGTCAGGCTGAGCTTATCCTGGTTGGTGTGAAAAGCAGCTTTCTGTTCCAGCTGGAGCACAGGGACGGCAGGGGGTAGGGAGCGGGTACATCCACGTGTCCCTCCCTGTGTTCTGCCTGGTGGTGGACTGTTCCTTCAGCCAGTTCGCTTGCCTCCTCTAGCATGGCTAATTGCTCCCACCATGGCTCTTCTGAGACTCTAATTGTTTGCAAATCGTTGCGGGATGGAGGAAGCTATGTAGAGAAGTGTAATTAGGATTCAGGATATGAAGTGCTTCTCTGCCTCAAGGAGCCAAGATTAATTCTGCTTTATTGAAGCTGTTAGTTCAGTTTCACTGTCCTTAAAAAAAAAAAACCCTTTATTTTTATGATCATCCGAATTGTTTGATTTGTTCTTTCTCCCGATTCACATGCCTGAACAGCTTAGAGTGATCCTTGCAGCTATTAACTCACCTTGTCAAACTGCAGCCCCTGGGAAGCAACCTGTGCTGTTAGCTTCCACTTCCTGGGAAGAGCTTTTTCCTTTCCGGTAGAGTACAGCTTTTTTCAGACAGCTGGGCCTATTTTTCTTTCTGCCGCCAGCTTTCTCTGGTGAAGCAGATGTAGCAAGCAGCAGTGAGCTCCCAAGGATGAATTTGAACGCGTGCTTTTCACTTCATGGTTTTGCACTGGAGCAATGCTGGTCTGTGACTGTAATTGTAAATACCTCAGTTTGGTGGTTTTGTCTTACAAAAATAACCTAGTCTGATTGAAAAAAAGAGGGTATGAGTACTTAAAACATGGCTTTGGCATGATATGAGCGAGTGTAGCCACCAAGTGCTCTTTTCCATATCCCTGCAGATCAGCCACTGCAGACCCTAGAGACCATGTGGTGCCATCATTTTCTTGACTTTGGAAGTGCCGGGTGCCTGCAGCTGACAGAAGCCTCAGCTTTGGAGTTGCTGAGCATCTTGGCCATCTGGTTTGGGTCCTTGTATGTATGGTGATGGTCTTGTGCCTGTTGTCTTGGAAGGGCTAGATTTGGCAGATACTCTTAAGTGAGGCGTTGTTGCACATCTGTTCAGCTGAGCTGGTCTCAGGTGCAGTGGAAATCTCAAGTATTTTTTTTTTTCAAAGTAGACTTAGGAGAAGTGGAAGGACAATTTTCTCTCTGCTTCAAACTTCTGCAGCAGTCAGTTTGTTTGTACAGTGACTAAAAGCGTTCCCCAGGATGCTGGAGACACAGGCTGGACTCTGTCTTCTCTGTCACCCCTTTGATTTTGGTAGAGAGGGCATAAGTGCTTGATTTGGGAGGTTCAGGTCTATGTGGGAAGAGGTGCCTCTGTGTGTGCATCTGACCTGTTGTTCCCCAGATTTTAAAAATGCCATCAGAATTCCTTAGTGACTAATTGCAGGTACCGCATGTAATTGCTTCTTTGAACTACACTGGCTTTCATTCCCCACTTTGTAATGGATGTCTGAGTTCATGTTAAATAAAAGATCCTGGCTGTGGTGACCAAATGTCTTAGTTAAAAACCAAGTAGAACTGAAAGGGTAACAATGCTGAGTGTTGTGACACCACAGGCTTCCTTGTCACTTACATTTAATTCTCCTTTTCTTTCTTCCCCGCCACCNAAAAAAAAAAAAAAAGCAGTGGCAGCTTTGGCCTTTTCCCTTTTTGTTTTGTTTCTTGGGAGGGTTTTATTAACTTATTAGTCCCAGACTCCTAAGTGATCAATCCAAGTCCCTCTGCCTTGCAGCATGATTTAGCTGCTGAAGTGATCCCCCCCATTTATGGGAATGCGTTTGAGTAGTTCTCAAAAATTTCCCTCTAAGGCCTTTAAAATATGATGGAAGTAGGTAGAAATCATCTTGCTGTATGTAGAGGGTGTCTTGGACTGCCTCTTGAATATTGTCATGAAAGATGGAAATAACATAGTTTTTCAGTTTGGGTTTCTAGTTTGAGTTCAGCTTTACTCACTCTCTGTCCCGTGTCTTGGGAGTTTAAAACGATTTTTGACATCCCATGTGGATGATTAACAGTGATTCTGGAAAGGACCCTGCATTCTTTAGTTTGAAAGATATGGAACGTTTAGTAGAAGTTGGTGTTAGGTTAACTTACTGTAAACATGTTCCTTTTCCTGGATTAGTTATGAACATGACATAAGATAAATTGTAATGGGATCTTTTATCTCTGTGGGGGAAGAAACCATATCTTCAAAGATGAAGAGTAGTGCACTTCCGATAGTTCATTTGAGAACCTGATCCTTATAGAAATATCCTTGATTAATTTTTTTTGTTTGTATGTGTGTGAAGAAATGCTCAATAAATTCATAGTGCATGATGTCCTGTTTGTGTTCTATATGGTTACAGGTTGACCTCTGTGAAGGGGAGACAGTACCTACCTGTTGTAGAATTTGAAATTGTTTCTTGTTAATTTTTAAACTTCAATTTATTTCTTGTATCCATAATATGCATGTACATTTGATACAAATGGATGTGCAATTGGAAGTACAACAGGCTTGTTTTACTTAGAAGTATCCAGTTTTCTTTATTCAAGAAACAAAATATGCACAAAAGTAGATGTTTCAGTGAAATACAAGCTACCGAGTAAAGCATGGGATTTGTAGTGAGTTTTCCAGATGCGTTTTATAAATTTACATCTGAAAAATATAGATAAGATGTTGCCTGTATCTGAAATCTGGCTTCCAGCTAAAGTGATCAGATTTATTGAGGAGAAGCATATAATTTCAGTAGAAGACTGTCTTTCCACTTCTGCTGTCATCTTCTCCATAAATGTCAAAAATACACGTATTGCACCAGACATTTGTGTGTGAATTTTAGCCTAAAAATATTCTTTGTGCATGAAGAAACTTGCACCTTTTGAGGAACCTGCAATGTTCTGTCAGCAGTCTTTTGTGGGAGGCTTTGTAAACCCATATCTGCAGCTTTCCATAGTACAGTTACTGTATGGTTAATTGCTTTTCCTGAAATATTTCTGAGTCTTGGGAGGTCAGAAAATGGACAAGAAATTGGTGAAGTGGCTCATTAAAGGGGAAGAGCTACTCTGAATTTTAAGTTCCTCCCAAAAATCTTGTCCCATATAGAGTAAAAAAAAAAAACACAAAGGGAGTTTTGGGAAGAAAACCAGGGTAGCAGTTCTCTTTTCCTCTTCTGCTTCTGTTTCCTTTTCATTTTTTGCTGTCCTGGAGTATAAATGTTTTCACTTTTGTCTGTGATGTGGAAGAGGTCTGCATCATCCTGACTGAAGGCAAGGTGATGCATCAGTACGTGAGCCAGAGGCTCTTAATGTAATTTATCTTGCAAGCCGGATACTCTTCTGTTTTTTAAACAGATTCTGTTTTACAAGAGACCCTTCCGTGGAACCGACTGGACATATTATGAGAAATGTGTTTGCTCACAAGCTGGGTATTTTTCAAAGCAGGTTTCAGAATCAGTGTACTGTTGTTTGTTTCTTCATTCAGGAATCTTTACGTTGGTTGGTTTTCAATGTTATGATGCAAAAGTTACCCTGAATGAATTGTGAGGAGACTTACACTGGAAAAATTTTGCCTCTAGTTTTTGTAATTTTCTTGCTACCACAGTTTCAACTAAATTATCATATTAGACCAGGGTATATGTGTATTACTGTTGAATCCTTTTCATGCTTCTGCAAATGCACTCTTAATAATCTCTTTTCTCCATTCTCTACCTCTCTCAGTCTCTCATCTGAAAAGTAAAGGAGACCCAAACATGGGGATGGGACCCACTCTTTGTGCTTGCTCAACTTTAGCAGTACTTGCTCTTATTTTCCTTTGCTGCCCTGATGTCTCCTGTGCAGCAACCCCACTGCAGCCCCTCCTGGCAGAGGTGGGACAGGACAGGACTCCCTGTCAGCCACAGCGATGGCTTAGAGTGATTGATTTAATTATGGAGTTGCTGTGCCCTTGCAGGGGGGCAGGCCACCTGGGCTTTATTCTGGCAGATATCCTGATGGCCACACTCTTTTTCTTCCCTTTACGTCTTAGTTCTGGCTCCTGTTTGTCATCCTGAGTTAATATTTTAGCTGTGGGTAGTTTAGACAAGGGAGGTGATTATTTCTTTGTGCAGTTGAAGGAGGAATGGGTTTCTTTTTAATAATTTGTAAGCAAAATGGAAATTGTAAGCAGAAGTAAACAGTGAGAAGGGGAATTGGGTTTTCTGGTCTGTTATTCAGGAAGAGAAAAAGGAATTAATTTTGCACAGGCTAAGAATTAGTAAAGCAAAACTTTGCAGCTACTTCTGAGCTTTCGTGTGTTTTTTCATGGTTTCTGAAAGAAAAAAATGGTATTTCACAAATCAAATATTCATTAAGCATTCTCTAGGGATTTTGGTAGCACTTGCTGTTAGTTGACTTTTTTCCATGACTTTGGTGAAATGAAAAATAAATCCTTCTCCTAGGTCTATCATCAGGGGAAGACATGCATTGCACAGAAATTTCTTCTTTTGCTTTCCTGTGGTGTCTCAATTCTTTTGAAATTTGAAAGTGAAGCTCTATACTTGTTCTCTGCATCATTTGATGCTCTCTTACTGGCTTTAATTCAACTGTTTTGAAGACTGCACACTAAAGTGGGTGCTCTGTTTTCTATGAGCACAGCTAATTTGCTACCTTTTATACTAGGATTAGTTTTTTTCCTTTTTTCTTGTAGTTATAGGAGAGCATTTAGCAATTTCAGATACACATATTGTCAGTCTGCAAATTCAGATCTCCATTTTAAATAGATAGGTGTAATATCTGGTCACATATTTAAGTGAGAAGCAAACTGCTGTTGAAGAATATTTCACTGTACAGAATATTTCACACTTAAAACACTGTTTTAAGACATATTGTGTCCAACTTCTGCTTGGCATTGAAAGCATCGTCGATGGTGTATGTGTATGCAAGGAGGAAGTACTTAATGTTATTTTCTTTGCTCTCAGAAGGTTATTGGTGCTGTTCCATGTGAGCTTCTAACAGCTTCTAGACCAGAAAGTGGTTGAAATGCTGTTTGGTTGTGTTATACTCAAATTAATTAGCAGTCGTTTGTTATCCAGGTGAGAAGGCAATTAGGACTTTGTAGTTCTCCATTATTTCCATTAATTACTTAGGTGATGGACTGGAGAATGCCATATTTAAAACAGCATGTGGTGCTAAGGGCTGGCAAACCTTTTGGAGATGGAGATTAGTTCCTTTTGTGTTGGGTTAATGGTGAAGAAACAAAAATACAACAAGTTGAAAATTTATGTGTGCAAAGGGAAAAAGAAGTATTGCAGAAAACTTCCTAGGTACTCTAGGGATACAAACAAACATGGTAAAGCTGTTCCTCACTCTCTGCAATCCCTCTCCTTAGAAGATTGTGTCTCTGCAAGATGCACAGGAAAATTGAATATAAAGGTGCCGTGAATTGCCTTTTGTAAGCACCATAAACCAATTCTGAGTTACTTTAATATGCCAGCTTGCATGAGCAAATCATGGCATTCAGATGACTTTTTCATGGATAGCTTGGTTTTGCCTGCTTGGGGGAATGGGTAGCAAGAAACTCCAGCAACTCCGGGTGTCCTCCAGACTGGAAAGTCTTTTTTGGGGTCAGCACTTGCTCCAGCTCTTCAAAATGAATTTGCCTGCATTGAAATCAAGTGCTGATTTACAGTGGGATACTGCTGCAAGCTTTCTTGGATACAGTGGTACGTATACAAGATACAGGAGGTGATCTTCCATGCTGCTTGTGGCTGAGACTTCATTAGCAGTGAGTATCAGGTCTAGTTTAGAGTGTCGTGCCTGAAGATAAGCTGGAGAGATTCCAGTGTAAATTCAAGAACAATGAGCTGTTTGTGAAACATGACCCATAAGGATGAGGTGATTTGGGTTTCGTTAGAAAAAGAGAAATCATGAAAGGGTGAGAAAGCATGATGTTACTTTTTCATTACGTTGAGCATTAATATCTGAAGTACCTGTGGCCAATTACTCTGCATGTTCCAGGGAGCAAGATTAATTTCCAGCAAGAAAGTTTAAGATTGTGGTAGTTGGCTTGTTTGTTTGGGGTGGGTTTTTTGTTTCGTTTTGTTGTTTTTGTTGTTATTGTTGTTGTTTTTGCAAGGATACTTAACGAAAATAGTGGAAGAGGCTACCTGGGGAAGTTGTTGCATCTTGGTTGTGGCAGGTTTTGAAGAACAGGTTAGACAAACACTACTTACAGCATAGGTGTATTTATCCAACTTGAGAGCAGGGCTGGAACAGTAACTTCTTAAGATGCCCTCAGGTCTTTCCACTTCAGTTCTGTGGTTATATACAAATATATGAGGCAAAACCAGAAACGCAGAGAATTCTATGTGCTTTTGATCTTCTAATCTGGTTTGCCTTTTGCATTCTGAGCACCTGTAAATCACAGCATAAAACTGAGGAAGAATCATTATCATTATGTTCTATATTTTAATTTTACAGCTTTAAATGTGAAACAATTTGCAGGCTACAGAAGTGAAAACTGGCATTAATCCTCTTTTCCCCCTTTTGCTTTTTGTAGGTCGCTTGGTTGGTGCCCTGGATGCCGTGTTAGACTCTAATGCACGCGTTGCTCCGTTCCGAATTTTACTCCAAGTTCCAGGCTCACAGGTTTACTCTGCCATTGCATGTGGTGAGTTATTGAATGGATCAGAAGTTTACTGGGCCATAGCTATTGGTGAGTCACAGACGGAAAACCCCAAACTGATTCTGAGCATGGTCAGTGTCTGCATGTCCAGGAAGCTCAAGGTAACCCCAGCTAGTTGTGTGTGTGTGGAAAGCTTGTTTAACAACCAAATTAACCTCTGGTTAAAATCACTGAAAAAGTGTTACCTAGGAACATTAAGTTTCTATGGAAAACTTGTTTAGCTGAGGGTGGTTTGCTGCGTTAATTTTCTCTGTTGCGTTAATTTTCTCTATTCTTTCTCTGTGGTTCTGGTCATATGCATATCTTTTCCTACAGTAGTAGTAGTCCCTCACAGCAAGAAGCTACTTAGTCTAGGCTTTTGCCAGCCTAGGCTTTCACTTGCTTACTGTGAAATGTCTTTGTACGCTTTGCTATAATGAAATATAACTGGAACATTTGGAAGATTTAGGAGGTAAAGTTGTCGGGGAGCAGGGGAATGTCAAATTCCTGATCTGTTATGCACTAATCCCCTTTGCAGTGTTTCTGCAACTTCTGAAAGTCAAGCTCATCTTCAGGAAAGTGATATTGAAATGAATTGCAGCAACCTTGCCATGACCCAGTAAAGGCCATCTGAATGTTCCATTCATCCTGTTGTTGCTCGGCCAGTGTGCAGGGCTGTTCTTATCCCTTCTGCTCCCATCTAAAAAATTCTAGCATTGAAATTTACAGCAGTTTTTCTTTGGGAATGGTTCAGAGCTGTGACTGGGGAGCATTAGGAAGCATCTCTTTAATGAGAGGATGGCCAAACCCTGGAACAGGTGTCCTTCTGAGAGGTGGTTAATGTCCCCCCAAACCTGCTGGTGTTTAAGAGGCATTTGGACAGTGTCCTTATTAACGTCAGCTTTTGGTCAGTCCTGAAGCGGTCAGGCAGTTGGACTAGATGATTTGCAGGATTTCAAGGAAAACAAAGCATAATGTGGGCCTGTTACTAAATGAACAGATTGCCCAGAGAGGTTGTGGAGTCCCTCTTACTGGGGACATTCAAGAACCATCTGGACACAATCCTGTGCGATGTGTTCTGGGATAACCTTGCTTGACCAGGGAGGTTGAACCTGATGACCCATTGTGGTCCCTTGCAACCTTTCCCATTCTGTGATTGTTGTAGATCCCTTCCAACTGAAAATATGCTATTCTATTCTTTCTTATACAGATCAAGCCATGAAATAGTTAGGTAATGTAAATGTTGACATGCAATTGATAGTGTTTGACATAGTAGTCCTTTAAATGGAAGAGTCAGTCTATATATTCACCCTAACCCTTTCCTCTGTACATGCTCATCCAGCAATTTTCCCTTGGTTCGGCAGAGATCCCTCTGCATGTTCCCCATTAATACTGGGAATTTTCCCCTGGGCCAGATGTGTGTGAAAATGCTTGCGTGAAGTCTGTTTGTGCTATTTTTGTTTTGGCTAGGTTTTCCATGTTTTGCAATTGCTCTGTGCTTTCTATCTCTCCTCCCCTCCTTTTGATATTTAAGTCATGCCATCTCATGGAGAAATTTAAGAGCTTCATGCTGTTACACTCTGTGATGAAGCCAGGTAGCTTTCGCTGGAAAAGTGTTGCTGTCATGGCTTCTTGATTATTTGAACATATGCAATACTCCTTTCTGGGGCTGATCCTTGCTCTGTCCACACTCTTACTGCACACAGAATTTGGTTTGATTTTTTTTTTTTTTTAATTTTTTAAAGGAACTACAAATGACAGACTTGCCTGGTTGGAATGGCTAAGGATTTTGCCGAGACAAACTTAAATGATTAATGTTTTCTAAAATTCTCTTTGGCTCATCTGAATGGATGCTCATCCCTGAGAAAATGAGATTTATAGTAATAGAGCGGAAAGCAGAGGGATCTGTTTTGTGTGCTGTGTGGGTAGAACATATACAGTTGCCAGAGCTGCACAGAAATAAAGAACCATGGTAGCAGAAGCTGTTTGTGAATAATATTGCTACTGTGAAACCCTGACATGAGTGTCAAGGGGCGAGCTGGCAATAGGAGTCAGAGGAGTGTCACCCCAACCCCTTCTTGGGAAGCTGGAGATGGACATTCCTGGCAGAAGTGGCCACTGCTGCTCACCCAGCTCTGCCCTGTCTGAGCGAGGCATTTCATGCGGACACAGTGTTAGGAGTATCTTACTGGCTTTGGAAGGAGCAGTGAGTCAAATTAAAGTTCCTGCTGCTGAAGATGAGGGCAAGGAGCAGCTCCAGGAGCTCCTTCCAGTCTCCCAGTGTAACTTCATTGTGGATAGCCATCATGTCATTAGGCAGTTAATTAAAATGACATTTTGCATTGTATGTTGGCGGTCTTCTGTTCCAGGAGCTGTAGGCTTAAATGATAATATGTGCATAAGGGTCAGATCTGTGCTACAGACATTTGCAAATCTTGGAGGGGAGCTAGGAAATCTGATCCCTGCACGGCTGTTCTGGCAGAGATGTTTTAATCCAGATGGTTAATCATGTTATACAAATACAGGAAAAACAAACTGGCTAACCTCACCCCTTGTGTAGAGCCACTTGAAATTTTCCTTTCAGAAGGCTCATGGGCAAAACAGAAACTCAAGTCCCAGTCAAGCAAAGTTGATTTTAGTAGAGGGAGAGGAAAGAGTTTGGTGAGTAGTGGGTTTAAAGAAAAGATTCTGAGGAATGAGGCAGTGGTTAGACGAAACACTTGGCATGAGCAGATGAAGAAGGTGGGTAAATGGTGGAATAAAATGCTGTGCAGAACATCAGCACAGGAAGAAGAATAAGGAGTGGAAATAAGGAAGAGATTGGCAATGCTTGGGTCAAATCACAGGACAACTTTAAACTATGAAATGGAAATTAGAAATAAGGAAGGACTCAAAAAGTTGAGTGGGTGTGACCAAATGAAAGGGCCAAAATGATCTTTTGGTATTCGAACAGAAACCCTGGAGGCAGGCAGGAAAGATTGCAGGAGTCTCTCTGGGATATAGTTGCTGCCTGGGCTCAGAGCAGTCCCAGCAGTGTGGATGCTACTATGAAAGGGATCTTGCTCACAGCTTACTTCACAAGAGGCAGCCCAACAGCTTGCCCATACACTTGGTATCTTTTAGATTGCTCAGAAATGAAAATTCAACTCAATATTTGCTTTGTGCAGCCATTTCAGTATAAAATTACTGTATTTCTAGTGTTCTTAAACATTTATACAATTTGTTTTCTTTACCTAAAGGGATTTTTAATGTCTCTAATATTATGATTTTTTAAATTTAAATTTAACCTTGATTAATGATATTTAAGTTTCATTACAAGACCTTCCTGTCAGGGAAGTTAAAGCTTGGAAGGTTTCCCTGCCAGTTGGCATTCTGCATGGAAAACAGAGCAGAGGGAAGTGGAAAATCCTTGTCTAAATTTATCATTTTTTGTTGTTGTGAGGCAACATGATGCATCACTGATATACACACAAAACAAATCTTAAGATAGAAGGTCTTCTATTTGAGATTAATTTTATTATTATATTCATGTGTAATTTATATGTCTCTTTCATACAACTATTTATCTTCTTTCTTCCACAAGCAAGGCACTAGGAGAAGCAATTATTACTGCCTTTACTTTTTTACCTATAATGTCTAATTACTGCCCAGTAGGATCTGGAGGGGCCAGGTATTCCCTTGTTGGCCCTGTATGGTGCCCGTCTTGCGCTGAATTTTCCGTCGTTGTGTCATGCAGAGACAATTCAGTTTCAAGCAGAAAGAGCCAAAGCAAATCGGTAGCGCGTGAAATATTTCTGGAGTTAGTGTGAACACATTACATTTAAAGAACCAGCAAACCCCTCAAATCTTTAGAGAAGAAGCTTTAAAGATTTGAAAAGCTGTATTAGTCAAAGATTTCTGTTTGCTTTATTTCTTCCCCAAACTGTAGAAATGTGCTCTTGTTGAACCTTTAGGTGTTGCTGAACCAAACTCTTTTTTTAGGTACTTTATTTGTCATAGAGAGCTTTGTATTCCTCTCAAAGGGTGTGCATGTATGTGTGTGCATGTGTGTATTGAGGGAGGGAGAAAGGAAGATCAGGGATTTTTGGGAACAGGGCATAAATCAAAGGTTTCCCATGACTGCTTATGGAACGTCATGTCAGAATAAGCTGCAGTCTAGCAGCTCAGGGTGAAGTTTTGCTGGTTTTTCTGCTTTGACTTTTAATGCAGCATTTGCTGGCTGAGAGCATTTGAGAAGATAAAACTAAAAGCACTAAAACTAATTCTCTAAAACAATGAGGTTTTTGTTTTTCTCTAACTATACTGCTATGAACAAGACCTTTTTGACCTGTTTGCTACTAAGAATTCTGAAGTTGAAAGTTCAGTTTCTCGTAATGAATTTATGAAATAGTGCATTTTATTCCTTTTTTTCCCCTTCCTTTCAATTTTATTTCGTAGGATTAATTTCAATAAACTATTTTTTGCTTTTCTAGGTGCCACTGCAGAGGAAATAAACCAGCACTGGGAATGGCTGGAACAAAACTTGCTCCATACTTTGTCTGTGTTTGACAATAAAGAAGATATTGTTAGTTTTGTCAAAGGGAAAGTGAAGGTAAGGAAACTGTCTCACTTTCACCCTCTCCTGCCCAATTTCATGTGGTTTATTAGAAGAGTGTTGTGAAGTTGTTGTCATTCATCCTTGGTGTTGACCATCTAAACATTACTGGTTTTCTGTGTGGCTCTTGCACCTGATGTGGCCAGCACATGAAGCTGCTGGCTCGCCACAGGGTTAGAGAAATGAGCATCCTTTTGTAAGGTTAAAGAATTTTAAAAGTAGAGGAATTTTGTGACCATAAATCAGATTAAAAATAACAATGGCATGTGGGGAGTAACTTAGAAAGCCTGGTGTCCTGAGCTCTGGTTTTAATGAAATACATACTGTAAAAGGAGCTTGGTGATGGCCAGTGAGGGTGTGGGTTCTCTAGTGGCTGCTGTACCTCAGGTCCCGCAACAAGCTTTTCCTTGCTAAGAGTTTTAGTGGGATCCTCTTTTCCCCATAGCCTCTTTTCCAGTTTGGACATTTTGTAGGAACATAGTGCTTTTGGTGAATTTCAACCTTGCTGCTGTGAACTCTGAGGGCGCTGAATCTGGGGAAGAAGAGGACAAAACCAAAACATCTCTGTACAAATCCTAGTTTTTATCCTGCTTTCTTTAAAAAAAGGCATCATATAAAAAAGGCAGTGTCTCAAGTGCACTGAAATACCAAATACAGTTAATCTCTCTTGATAACACAGTGACAGCCTGTTACCTAGCACAACACATATTTAAAATTCTTCAGGTTTCATTAGTTAATGTTAAATCCAGGTTTTGGGCCCTTGCACCTGCTGGAGACTTAGCATATTAGGACTGCTTGGTAATTGCAAATTATACCAGGTGCTGTAACATATGGATTATTTGTCGGCATGGTGCAATGCATACTTAACTCCTTTGTTGTAATACCACTACTAAAAATCTGAAATCTTAATTATATTTAAGTAGATGTTCTTGAAACCATGTTTGTAATGGTTCCAAGCATGTCTCAAGTTACTGACACATCTGACCGCATTGCTTCTTCATAGGTAAATAGTACTGGTCAGTATACACAACTGTTACTCTACTTTTGCTCTATATAAATGAAATAAGAGCAGTCATAAGCCATAGTGAAAGTCTAGAGATATGGTTCTGCCAGACTAATTGAAAAAACTATACATAAGGAAATGCTCCCAAAAGACTTGCTTTGGGAGCGTTGAAAATGTATGAGAGATGCAAGCACCAGAGAAATTTCTCCATTTGTGAAAATTGCAAATTGACTGGAATTTCTTTGTAAGAAAGGGTTGCGTTATTAAAATTTGAATTGGTAGCTTGTAGCAACTCGCCTGAGTGTGGGTGCCATAGCTTTATCCTGAAATATGGTCTTGTTCCTGACTCAGGCACTGATTGCAGAGGAAACGAGCAGCAAGCTCGCTGAGCAGGAGGAAGACCCTGAGAAGTTCCGAGAAGCCCTGGTGAAATTTGAATCCAGATTTAATTTTCCTGAAGCAGAGAAGTTGATCACCTATTATTCCTGTTGCTGTTGGAAAGGAAAAGTTCCTCGGCAAGGCTGGCTTTATTTGAGCATCAATCATCTCTGTTTTTATTCCTTCTTCCTGGGCAAAGAACGTAAGTGTAAATGCATAAGAAACCTTATGCTGGGGAGAGATATAAATGTAACTACATTTAAAAGCAAGAAAAGCCAGGGTTTGTATGAAAAGCCTAGTTCACCTCTGAAGTTTAGTTTCTGACTTTTTAGTTGTTCAGGTGAAAAATCCTGTTTAATTTAGTTTTCACTTCAGCCTTTGTATTTTAATATGAATCCAGTAATAAAAATGACACTGCAAGAGCACACAGACATAGTTGCTATCTGGTTTTTCTTTTTGGCATGGTGAAGCAACCTTAAGATATAGCAGACCTCCTACAAGTTCTAAAATAGAGACTTTTAGTGCTGAAGACAGTTAGTGAGTCTGGGTCCCTCCCACAGGCCGGGAAGCAGAGTCACCACATTGCTGCAGGGTGCTAGGGGAAGGGCTGGTGGGGCCGGGGGTGCCTGAGTCAAGCTGCCTGCCTGAAGATAGCTCAGGAAGCATAAAAGGAATATGCCCTGGAGAACCAGGTGAAAATTCAGAGCTTTTAAGGAAAAAACAACAGCAATTTAGGGATTTGTTTGTGTTTCTTAATAGCAGTGCAGTAAGGTCACAAGAAGTGTGTCCTGGGGCGTTTTAGACTTTCAGATGGTTCAGCAAGTTCTAAGGATTTGGTTGTGGTGTTCCTCTACAGAGGAAGAATTGTGTGAATGAAAAGCCTGTCAGAATAGATATTAGAAGGTAAAAATGAAAGTAACAGACATAAAATGGTAAAAATGAAAGTAACAGACATAAAATGGTAAAAATGAATGTAGCCATTTAAACTCTATAGCATTTCTCTGTTTAGTAAAATTGTGCATAAACCTCTAGCCTTTAAAGGCCCGTTTATCCTGCTGGGACTTCAACAAAGTTAGCAATAGAAACCTATACTGCTGTAAATATAGCAATATTTGTCAGTTTTAACAATTAGGAAGACTTTGCCGTATCCCATCTGGATTTAATATTGAGATATGGCCATAGGCTTAATAATGAAGTGCATCTTAAGAAAGATAGTAACTTGTAATTTCTAAGACTGAAAAAGTACAAAGACATGCTTAGAGCTGGAGGTCCTTTCTTCCCTTTTGTTTTTTCAAGCCAATTATGTTGTCATATCAGCAAAAGGGGAAGAGTTATATTTGAAATGCAGGTAAGTTTGTTATTCACCATAAAAACAAAAGTTGAGTTTTGCTGGGAGGAGTAGAATGGAATTTCTTGATATGTACTAGATATGTGAGTTCTTGTTTAATCTCTTTGTTTTCTGGTTAGTATTAAATAATATCCTTTGTCAGTAATTTCTTCTTATTATCACTGCAGGTTTTCTCCCATTAAATCTGAGATAGCCAGTCTGCCAAAGCCACAAAGCAAAAATGATCCTTATTAATGATAGATAACAGTGGAAGGAGGAGGGAGAGAGAAAAACCCTTTATGTTGTTCCAAAAATTTTGTTTATGCAATATCACAGATCATTAAGTGATAATGGAAATACAATATCATGCTGTATTGTTTTAAGAAGAGATTTATTCTCATATCTTTAATAATATTCATTATGAAAATAAAAAAAAAAACCCTACAAACAATTACATGTTTGCAACTTTTTATTTTGACAATGGAAAATACACTGTTCATTCACCAATGTAGTCAGTTGCATTGCTTTTGTGTTCCCATACATTTGCATGAAAATGTGAGAAAACTCCCTGAATTTTCTTTTGGTTAAACAAACTTCCCTAGCTTAGTGGGAAGTTATGCTGAAAATATATGCTCATGTATGCTGAAATGATTCCCACTTCCTTGGTTTTGATAAAGCAGATTACTTCTGTTTCTAGGCTAGTATTTTGTAGTGTTTATGAAATATTTGTGTTAGAGGGAATAATCCAGATTTAATATAGTTCTGATTGTTACTATTTGAGAAGCTGATGCCGATTACATGCAGAACAAGTGATTCATTGCCTTTGTTTTTTTCAGGTAGCAATCACAAATTAAATCTGGTCTTGAAAATGTTGCTAAGAAATCACATTTATTGTGTTCTTCCATACTGCACAGAGAAAAAAAACCCAGTATATGAGTTGCAGTAAAATTAATTCTCAGTTGTGTTTTACCTCTATAAAAATCCCTCCAAATTGTAGACTGAAATCTCTTTATAGGCAAAGTGTTAAGTCTTCTACTTGTGGCACGTCTTTTCCCTTCTTCTTGTTTCATTTTGTGTTGAAGTGACCTGGAATGCAATATTAGAACCTGTTTTCAGCTTCTCATAAAATTAATTAACGGCTTATGTGAATATAAACTCCATGGAAAATTTTTTCCAGGACAAGTCCCCTTTTATCTAAGCCTCAAAGTATTTGTAGGATTTCAGAGGCTTAGATTGTCAGATAGCTTGAAAGGGCGTGCCAAGGTTTCTTCACATTTTTTAAAGTAAATTTGTGTTTTTCTGAAACTCTGAAGACTTTGTACCTTTTATCAGTGGCTTGGGTCCCATACAGGCTGTTGTGCTTTTTCTGTAACCAACACTGTAGAGCCTGTGTGGCTCTGACCTGCCTGAACAGCAGTGCTGTTGCTATGGTGTTATTTAATCTTTCTTCCCTTGGCTGGGCTGGTACAGATGATTTTATGACCATTTGCAGCAGTCTGTGCATGTTGATGCAGCTGTGCTTTATTTAAGTAAGAAAAAATGTAATCTGCAAGTAATCTTGACAGCTGTGGTTCGTGTAGTACAGAAAACTTGCTGAGGGTAGCTCCTTAGGTAATGAATGATCATGGATAAGTGTCATATATATGTGACAATGTTTGTTATTACTGCCTTTTTATTGCTTTATTGGCATCAGGAGACCAGCTAGGGATGTTAGGGGGTGTAGTCTTGATATTATTGGCACAGAGAATTCTGGGAAACTTCCAACAGTTGTTAAGAAGAAATTGAATCTATTTTAAAGTGCTTTCCAGCCTAATTTCTACCCAGAGATTAATGTGAGAGGCAAGTGACATCCTGCAGTAGATATCTAAAGTAAGCTGATTCTGTTTGCCACTTGTATTTATATGATTCAACAGCTTTAAGTATAGAGAACAGTGTCTACGTTTCTTGTTCTCTATAAACAAGTCTGACTATAGTTAATGTTTAGGGCAAGATGTGCCTGTGCATCTTTTCAGTAAAAAGTAACCAAAATGGGAACATCCCAATGCCTAGGCAGCTTTTTTTAATGTCCTGTTTATAGCAGTAATTACACTTTATAGCAGTCTCCATGTGCAAAAGCCTCCTTTTGGACAGGAGTTTGCTTTATTTTAAAAGCTAACGTAACTGTGCATGTAATTAGCTTTCCACCTGCCTACAGTTTTGTTTCTAGGAGATTACAAAGCCTTTCCCTCTTATCTTTGTGTTCTGGAGATGAACTGTTTCTTCTGGTGGTAAGGAAGCAGGCTGCAGAAATGACTTGTAAAGGAGCTAGGAGCACAGCGTATGGCAGGTGTTCTGCAAAGGCACCACGCCCCAGTCTAGCATTTCTTGTGAAGATAATTAAAATTTTGAGGGAGAGATTCTGAAAAAGACATGTCTTTTGGAGTGGGTGAGATTGAATGCAGAGTCATAACAGACATTTCAGCATGTGCTTGGTCTTGCCTATAAAAATGTGTTTCTCTCCTCTTTGGTTTGCATTTCATTCTGAATTTGATTGTTTCCCAAATCAGAAAAATGTAAGCAGAGCTTCCAACCCACTTTTGCTCTTCTCTTGGATTGCAGTGAAACTTATCATTCCTTGGGTTGAGGTCCAGAAACTGGAAAGAACGTCCAATGTGTTCATGACCGACACAGTCCGTGTCACTACAGCAAATAAAGAGCGCGACTTCTCCACGTTCCTCAATATCGCTGAGGCTTTCAGAATCATGGAGCAACTGGCAGATGTGACGCTCCGAAGGCTACTGGATAACGAAATCTTTGAACTGGATCCGGGCTTGCAGGATCCTACTCAGATTACCAAGAGGTAAAAAGCTAAACTGTTGTATGAGCAGAGGTTCGACACTGGGCTTCATGGTTTGGTGTGTTAGCTGGGTAAGATTTCAAAGCTTTGTTTGATTGGGCGCCAAAGAGACTTCATAATGTGTGTGATGTATCCAAAAAGTGCATTTTAGCTTGTATGCAAGACACATTTTTCGACTTTATATTCTTCTCTTAAACAACACAAAGTTTCAAAAGTACTGTTCCTTATAGAAGGGAAGATTGCAGCAAGGGGTATTTTCCATCTTCCTTGAAGAGCAGCATTATTTTGCTTATAATTTTGGTAATGTGTTGGCTTCCATTGTGCCTTCAGGTCTCTCGAATTACTGCTTTTGGTCATATCTGAAACATGGAATTCCCACTAATGAGATTGCCATAGCCAACTTAGCAAGCAGTTACAGGACTCTAAAAATACACAGTTGTGATATTGCCATTGTCAGCTCTACCCCTTGCATCCCTGAAATGCATCTCTGCATTCCTCTCCCACTACAGAAATGCATTTGGCTCTCAGGGAAAGATTGATGGCCATTTCTCTGCTGGTAGCACAACACACAACTCTGTGTTTTATTTGCTGCTGTGAGAAAGGGGGAGGGAAACTGCCCTGAGGAATTTTAGGTGGGCAGGATGGAATAGTCCAAACTGGAATTTGCCTGAGGCATCAAGGTTAAGGTGATGATGTAAAATACTTCTTTTCTAAATGGCATGTGAGTGGAGCGGTTATCTCCTCTTGAATCATACCCTTTCCTGCTCTTCCTTCCTCTCCCTCTGCCAGGGGTATGAAGGGAATCACCCAGGTGTTGCTTCCTGACTAAAATGTAAGGAATACATGGTATCATTTCCCAAAAAAGAGAGATCAGTAGCCATTTTATTGTTTCTGAGGGACATTTTTACAGTGGTGGTGGGCATACATCTCAGCTAAATACTTCTGCAAAGTTTCATAATGGAGTTTAAAACAATAAAATTGACTTCCTCTACAATTTCATATGTACACACAGTAAGGAAAATCACTGACACCAGGATTTCATCCCTGCTGTTATCGAAAAATTCACTTCAGGTAAAACGGTGGTGAGCAACCATAAATATCTTTGCAGGCTTTTTGTAAATAGCCAGGGTTCCTTGGAATACAAGAGCTACCATTGTTTTTACACTATATGTGTAATTGGTTGTTTTTCACATTGTAGGCTTTTGGCTCAAGAGATGTAGGGCTATGTACTTTAGCTGATGGAGAATATGGCTGTGATAGGTTGTATCTCAGCCCCTTTCCATGTTTGACCATTTCACCCTCCTCCTTCTTTTGGGCTGAAAAGTTAGATGAAAGGAAAGAAATGCAGAGGAAATGTAACAAAAACCTGGGGGAAGATATTTTCCAGCATCTACCGATTTTTGTCATTGTCACTTCCCAAAATAGTCTTTGAATCAAGGGTACTAACTGAATGGAAAGAAAGTAAAATTACAGTTGTAAAGAAAAGTAGAAGCTTAGTAATATGCTATAATAAGGGACTCTCAGGGAATCAACTTCTAAGTACCTTGTGGCAATTTTTGAAAAGTAGTCTGTCTATTGGCAGTCAAGCAAAAGAAACCAACCCACACACATTTTCAAACAGATTCTCTCTCCCCTTCCCTCCAACTAAAGAAGAAAAAATAAAGTTAAAGGAACAGAGAAGGAAAGACAAAAATATACTTACTGGAGGTTTCCTGGTCAAGATGTTCTCTAACCTGTGCTGTGACTTGGGATGGCAGAAACGGAAACATGGAAGATGCCAAAATCCCATTTCCTCTGCATGAATTAGGTAGTGGTTGGATAAGCTGCTATTTCTAGTGCCCTTTGTCCCACTTCAGCAACCACTTTGATGTAAGGTGATTAAGCAAGACTGTAGTTTGAATAGTGGATAAACTGGTTTTTAGTGTTAACATGTTTCGGGGGGGATATTGTACTTTTTTTGGTGTATGAAGTTTTTGTTGCTGCTTTTTTTCTTGAAGCCATTGTAGTACTATGAGAACAATTCCTTTCCTCTCAACACGTTCTCTCTAATAATTGTCATTGTTAATTCTTGTGCATGATTTGGAAGCAAATAATAATCTATGAAAATGAAAGCAGACACACACATCACTGGAACTCTTCCAGCTCTGACAAATTAATGAAGTTGCTGTAGATGGCTTTTGCAAGAGGCTTGTTTCAATATCTTTATTTTTAAAAAGTGTATTTTCAGTGCTGTCATGATCTGTATATTCTACAGTCTGAAAACCATAAACCTTTGCTGTTACTGAGGCTCTTGGGGTCATCTTGCTGAGCAGAGGAGGGACGGGACTCAGAAAGGCCATGGGATTAGGCCCACAGCCTGTGACACACATTCTATCATGGCCAGAGTCAAACAAGTCAGTATGCAATTTTTTGTGCTGTTTAATGAAATGATAAGGCACAGAACAATGGATTATGAAGGGATTAATGGCAATTGAGATAATTGCCATAAAAAACAAAGTAAAACCGAGGTGTTGGTGCCTACGAATGCCATTTCTTGCAGACATATGTACGTGCCATGCAATTGTACTGGAACACATATGGTAACTATTTTTTCTTTTTTAAAAAATGGCTGCAACAGTCTCTGGTATAGGTTTCTTGTACTTCTAATTTCCATCTCATTCAGGATGCAAAAATACCCATTACATTTCTCAAATGTAGTGAGAAATTCTCCAAAGCAGAACCCACAATTTAAAAGCTTTAGTGCTGGTGTCAGTAAGGTTTCAACAGTGTGATGTGTTTTCCCAGGCTCTAACCACATCAGTTTCTTTTCTACATGTTTAACTGTGAATTACCAGTGAGAACGACTTTGCTTCATGTGAAGGCAGAGAAGGTTGTTAACACTGACCTAAGCTCAATGGAAACTGTTTGAAGTATCCTGAGTCATAAATGTCCCTTCAATCTGCATTTATTCCTTCAGACAGGGCATCTGAAAATGCTTTAAACTTTGAGCAACAAGGAGAATGTGACTAGAAAGAACCTCCTTTTATTGCATCTCTGTGGCAAAAGGTAGGGTTTGGGTTATCTCTGTGTGATTGCCTAATGTGTTTTTAAGGATTTGCAGTAATGGGCATATCAGGATCCGTACCAGTACTTCACTGTTCTGTCATTTGGAAGTCTGAGGTCTAACTTGACTCTTTCTCACTTTTTGAGTCTGTCACTTCCTGTTCTGCCCAGTACTGTCACAGAGATCAGATGTGCTCTCTTTCTTCAGAGCAGTCATTTGTGTATTTGGAGGTTGATGTGCATCTTCTTTCTCTTTTTTTTCTTTAAGCTGCACTGCCCTACTTCCACCAGAGTTTTATTATCAGTGTGGATTTTAGCCATTCTGGTCACCCTTCTCTGGACATTCATCACTGATGCTGTGTGGGCAGGTGCGCAGTGGTGGGATACAGGATTGGCCCAGAAACCTTGCCAGCGCCGACCAGGGCAGGAGCAGCGTGACGGTCTCTGCTGCAGTTCTGGGACTGCCATGCTGCATCTTGGTGGCCATGCACTTCTGCAGCCCAGCACGGTGTTCCTCTTCCTCCTGTGAGCACGTGGCTGTTGGCTCTTGTTCAGCTTGTGATCCTGTGTAACCCCAAGGGATGGCTCCTGGTGGAGTTCATCTCCATGCTGCATTTGTGAAGCTTATGATGTACAGCTGAAAATATTTGTAATGCTTTTTTTTCCACAACATCTCTTAAATTTATGAATATAAATCTGAACCTGATCCTGTTCTTACGTTCATTAGCTTCTACCAGCCTTGCATCAAGTGCAAGTTTAGTAACAAGCTCTTGATCCATCACACAGATTGCTGACGAAGACATTGAACAGAAGCTAATCTAGGACAGATTCCCAAGGGGGTCCTCTTGATACAATCTTCCAATTTACCAGGAAGTCCTGAAGGGCTGAGTTTTGAGGTTTTATTTTTCAACTGACTTGGTGCAACAGTTTGCCACTTCTAGTTTTATTAGTTCCATGAGAGGATATATCAAGACTTCCATAAATTTTGGCTGAAACATTCATTGCAACTCCTTCATCCAGAAGTCTAGTGTTCTGCTGTGTAAGGGAATGATGTTCAGTTTACATGTGTCCTGACAAGTCCATGTTGGCTCTTCTCAGTTAACATCTCCTAGCTTGCTTATAAGAAGCCTTTCTTCCCACATGAATTCAGCAGTTCTTCCAATAAACAAGACATATATTGTTGGATGTGTTATTTCCAAAGTATCTGACTTTCTGGAGTCTGAATAGCAAGAAGAATCGAGTAATCAGTCTCTTAAAGCAAGAGGTTAGCAAGTCTGTTTAGATTTTAGATAGGCAACAAGTGACTCAGCAGAGCTGAAATCTTGCCAAGTTGGCTTCTGCTGGATTTAAAGCACAGAAAAACATTTGACAGTGAGGACAGCATTTTAAGCATCCTGATAGTTTTAGGCATTTTGTTAGTCTTGTGTGTGTTATTTCCTTTAATTTAAAACTCTTGGAAGGTAACGTGGGGGTCATGCACAAGGAGTTAGAGCAGTTCAGGCTTGCCGTTCACTTTGAAGTGCTGGAGTTGGAGGCAGTCCAAGATCCCATAACATGCAAGTTGGGAGCTGCACTCAGAAGGAATTGCTGAGTTTTTTGAAAAGTAGGGAACAAGGCAGTTGCATCTTGTCATCTTTTATTCTTCTGATGCTCATGTAAATGCTCAATAAACATTATCTTTACATAATGATAACTTTCCTTTTTTTAGTGAAGTACCACTCAGTATGCTGCATTTACTTAAAAACCAAACTGACTTGGAAATTGTTAAGTGAGAGTAGAAATTTTCAAACAGGTAGGGGTGCAAGTAGAAAGGATGCATTTCTGTTTGGCGTCGGAGGTATTGTGAAACTCTAAATGGAAGCTGTGGGACTTAGTGACGTGAGCTATCTTCATTGTATGATATTTTAACAATCGCCTGCCTCGTTTTAGGAGCTAAATTTGTTTGTGGGTTTTTCAGAGTTGTAGGGTTGGGGCTTTTTTTTAAGCAACTCTAATTTTGTTTGGCTATGTTTATGAAGGGAAGCCTTTAAGCCCTAGAATTTGCTTGCTTAACAGGAAGTATATTCGTGGTGCTCAGCTTTGGAATAAAACCTCTTGTTTGAGCCCACAGTGGTAGGTGCTGACAGCATCTCATCCCTCTGCTACCATTTTTCATTCCGGGATCCCTTCTCCAAGCAGGCTGGCCCATTTCAGCACTTGTTTCTCGGGCAGCCCTGGCTGTGGTATGGCCTTTGTGGTGTCCCTGTGTGAGCCTGTGTGTGAGTCATGGGGGGACAGGCAGTTCAGGGATGTTGGGCTTGGCAGCCTTCCACGGGTACAGGGTGAGTGGGGGTGGATACAGTGCTGGTGAATTTACTTAGTTTCAGATGTGATTAATGTCATTCTTCTTCAGTTTAAAATCCTGTGGCTCGTTGTCTGAAAAGGCCCTGCATGTGGAGCCCACAGCCCCAAGAAATGCAGCAAAATCCTGAAAACTCAGAAGCTTCAGAGTTTGGAGCATAGGAAACAGTCAGCTGTTAAATAACAGACAATGTGTGCCTCAGTAGAGGTCCCACTCTTCTGTATAAAGCCTCTTTTCACATAAAGGTTGAGAAATCTTCACAACTGAGTAGATGCAGGGAGGCTCTTACCTTTCAGCACAATAGCAGGAGAGCACAGCTCTACCAGACCTGACTGCAGATGCTATCAGCAGCATTCATCTGTGCTGTGCAGAAATGGAAAATATTTTAGTGGTGAGTTAACTAGGAGGCATATCCTGATCCAGCTTTGTCACAATAGCAGATCACTGCAGGCACTTATCAGACTTGCTCTTGCTGTGGAATTTTAGTTCAGGAGCAACCTTTTTGTCTTTCTTCACAAAGAGGGTTTCTCTTTGTTCTCTGTGAAAAAACAGGAGACTATTTGTCTCCTTTCTTTGGATAATATTATTAAGGAAGATAATGCTTGTGAAGGAAACAGAAGCTGAACACTGGTTGAGCGCATTCTGTCTTTTCTGTTGCTTGCAGATACAGATCCTCCCTTCTCAGGTCTCAGTTTGTTCTGGTTTGTCTTCCTCCCTGTTTCACATGGTGATGTCTTTTTCTGTGGATTAAACTAAACTAAAAAAAAAAACCCACATCCAAACAAACAATTGATTTACTTACTGAGGCAGTGGCTTCATTCATCTCAACTTACATTTTAACAGAAGGGCTGGGGTAGTGGGAAGGTGTCTGCAGAAGAGGAGGGTGAAGGAAGGAGTGGAGAGGGGATTTACAGCACCAAGGTACCACTCCCTGTTATGCTCCGGCCCATGCTTTAAATTCTTTCAGTGGCAAAAAATCAAGCCTTTTATTTTTTTTCCCCAAGGTGAATCATGCTAGGAAAAATTTACTTGTCGTAAAGAAAATAATAGAATTTAGGCCCTAATGTTTCTGGAGCTGCTGTCAGTGAGCTAATAGCCCTGGCCTGTTTATAATGTAATTGCATAGTTCTTTAAGTTACTGCAGGCTTCTTCATTAAGAAAAGAGAAGAAAAACAAGTCCCCAAAGCCAAGTCTGTATAACCATGGCTCAGTAATGAAAGTTTCATTTATTTAAACTTTTCTCTCCACATAAATGTGGATGGGTGGCTGGAAGGAGGCCAAGTTCAGACTGAATGTGGCTGGTGCTGTTATTCCCAGCTAAGTCTGTAAGTGACCTGAAACTGTTTTGCATTTTGAAACCGTTCTGAGGGCTCTCTGAGGCTGATACCTCTGCAAGTCAAGGATTCCATCATGTAAATGCCACCATCATTAACACTTCTATTACTGACCACCTTGGAAGTACTCATTGAGCAAATGCATTACTTTTGGGTGCAGGTGCAAGTCCCTGGGGTGATGTTGGTAATCCTACTGTGAAGGGAAACAAGGAACATCAAGCTAATCTCCCTTGCTCAATATATGTTCATCAGATGAAAGATTTCGTTATCTCCTGAACACTGAAATTTGTAACTCTTGGCGTCTGTAAAGTCATACAGCAGCCGTAGAAAATGCAGGATTAAAAAATAATTTAAAGAAAACCCCAAACCAGCGAAACAGCTGATTCAAATTAGTGTCCTTTCCCTTCCTAGTTACTATACTGGTTGCTTTTGACCTTACTGTTAAACAAGCAGTTACTGATAATGTTTTTCTTTTAACGTATTTCAAAGTTGCTTATTTGGTGCTCTGTTCACATAGGCACTGAAGATTGCTGTGCATGGTGTTTTTATTCTGTATTACTTGCTCTTGGTGAGGCCAACAAGAAAAGTGAACCTCACACTGTATGTCCTGGCTTTCAGGATCTTGTGATTCGTTCTTGCTTTTTCTTAAGGGATCTTGAAGCCAGAGCACAGAATGAATTCTTTCGGGCCTTCTTCAGATTGCCGAGGAAGGAGAAGCTGCACGAAGTTGTGGACTGTTCTCTCTGGACGCCATTCAGTCGCTGTCACACAGCGGGGAGGATGTATACCTCAGACAGTTATATCTGTTTTGCCAGCAAAGAAAATGGCTGCTGCACTGTTATCATCCCACTTAGAGAGGTAGAGGTTTGTTTGTTTGTTTCATTTTGGGTCCTTATCTGCCTTTTTCTGCCCTAAGCCTCTGCCGCCACTTGACTTATCTGCAAAGTATTGTTTGATGAAAAAGAGTAGGGTTCTTGTGTGTATTGTGCCTACAGGATTGTTGTACAGCTTGTTCTGAGACTCGTTAGGGTCTGAACTCCTAAAAATATGGGTGATTCAGCACTATCCTCAAAATGAAGTATGGACAGGTAATGCAGCAGGACAGAACACTGCAAAAACAGAGTCTGCTTGGCCCAAGGCTTGTGCAGGGCTGCCCTCCCAGCTCCACAGACACATACATCCAGCTTGATGTTGATGGAGACCGGCTTGGACCCATTCCAGCAATGCAAAAGCATCTTTGCCTGGGATCAACACAAGTGTCGAAGCTCTCCCTCCATAGACAACCTCTAACAAACTGGATACTTTGCAAAGCTGTAGGGCAGAGAGAAAGAGGGGATATTATTGATGCAGTGACGAGCTGACAAATTTCCATGAAATCAAGAGATGAATTTAAACGGAGGGAGAGCACAAGGGAAGGTGGTGGGAGTAGAACAGGAGAAGGAAGCTGTCAGCTAACACCTCTCTGATTTGCTGTGAATACAAGGGTGTTATGATCTCTTAATTAAAGCTTTCCTTTCATCCTCAACTAATAACAGAGTAACATCCAAATCATATCCTAGCTGTAGCAACTTACCTTCCACTGTTGCAGAAACAGAAAACTATATGAGAACAGTGTGTAGTTAATCAAAATCAACAAAACAACTGTTTTTCCCCATCTTCAAAAGTGGGAAAGTAAAGTTTCTCCTCCACCCCTAGAATTTGATCAAGTTGATCCTTTTATAAATCATTTTTTTAATCTTACACCCCTTTCTTATCTTTTCCCTCAGTCTGCTGTTCAGAAGTGGGATGCAAAGTAATTTAGAAAAAAGGCATCTGGGATACTTTGTGGTATCTGCTTTGAGCTTCTAAAGAGACCATGAACTTCAGGCAGTAGGATGTGTTTGATCAAGGAAAGCCAATATGAATAACCACATTTAAAGAGTGCATATGAAATGCTGTGTTTGTACATTTTGGTACACGTAGAATATTTGAAGATATTTCTGTGGATGTGGTGCCTAATGTATTTGCTGTAATGTCTCTGGAAAAGGTAATCAGTATAGAGAAGATGGAGGACACAAGCCTTCTCCCTAATCCCATCATTGTTAGCATAAGGAGTAAGACAGCCTTTCAGTTCATTGAGCTGAAGGACCGGGATACTTTGGTGGAGAACCTGCTCCAGAGGCTAAAAGAGGTGAACTCCAGCAACCTATTGCACTGCAACAACTTGCAAAATAACAATCAGGTACTGAACTTTTATTTTATTATTAATTCAATATGTTTATCCATTATTCCACTGTCCTGCCTTTTTTCAGAGGCCCCCAAATTGATCTTGAGTCAGTGCTTATCTGATGCTACCTTCAAAGACCTGCCTGGTGGGATAAAGGACACTCGCAGCATAGTTGTGATTGACATGCTGGGGAGAGCAGGGACTATGGTGGGCAGTTGGACTGCCCTGCACAGAGACCTCAACAGTCTGGAGGAATGGGCTGATAGAGACCTCACAAAGTTCAACAAAAGCAAATGTGAAACCTAGCAAAATAAGCCCATGTGACAGGAGAGGCTGGAGACTGGCTGGTTGGGGAACAGCCGTGTGAAAAAGGTGGAGTCGTGAACAAGTCGAGCTTGCAAGTCAGCAGTGTGCTCTTAAAATGCAGAGGGACAACCCCATATCAGGTTGTACTAGCAGGATTGTAACCAGCAGGTCATGGGATGTTACTATTGCCTTTTATTCAGCACTTATGAGGCTAATCAGGAATAGTGTGTCCAGTTTTGACTCTGCTCCATTACACATGAAAAACATTGATAATTTGGAGTGAGTCTAGTGGAGGGCTACAAGATGGTCAGGGGCTGGAGCACATGCTTTGTAAGGAGGGGTGGAGGTGGCAGGGCTTCCTCAGCCAGTCTTCTGCTAGGTACTGGGGAGTTGCAAGATGGAGGCAGACCCTTCTTCGATATGCCAGTTGAAAGACAAACAGCCACAGCCTTAGGATTTAGCAAGGAAAAATCCGAATAGATAAAAAGAGAGATTTTCCCTCATGGTTAGGCAGAACTGGACCAGGCTGCCTGGAGAGGCTGTGCACTCTGCTTTCTTGGAGCTACTCAGCTTGACTGGGCACAGACCCCAGCAGCCAGGGCTGAGGGCTCCTGCTTTGAGTAGGAGATTGAAAAAGATAGTCCTCTCCAACTTAAATTGTTCTGTGATCTTGTCTTTCAAATCGTAACAGTAGAAGACTGTTTGGTAGCTTGTCATGAAGGTCACTTAGAATTGGCTAACAACTTTTGGTTTAAAGTAACAACCCTTTTCCTGATGTGCAAATGAATGACAATTTGTATAAAGTCTTGAGTAAGACCTTTCCTCCTGAAAACTGCTAAAGGTTTTGATGCAAAAGGCAAAGAGTAACCCAGCTCTGTGTCTTGAGGACAGTTGAGGATGTAGTTCTTAGCCTTTTCAGTCATTACGACTTTGATTCTGCATTACAGAACAGCCTTGCCTTGGGATCCATGTGCACGCTGGGGAATGATGAACCTGCATGTCTGGGAACAGAGGCTTCACAAGGAAAACACAGAAGTGAATGTGAAAAGGAGAACAGTTACTTGCTCAATGCAGAAGCACTCAGATCAGACTTTCATCAGCCAGGAATGTCAGGCCTTGATTTTGGGAAGGTATGTAACATTTGGGGGAAGCTGTAGAAGTTTTAGGTTTTGTTTTGTTTTGTTTTGTTTTTAAAAAAGCTGGGGTTACATTCAGACAGATAGGCATTTTTAGTAAAATGCACTCTGTTGATTGGAAAAGTTAGACATAGGATAACAGCTTTTCTATTTGCTTGGATTTTTTTCTTCTCCCTCCCCCCATTTCGTTCTGGTGAATATTTGTAATTTTTCTCCCTGTGCAGTGAATTAGGTGTGCAAAATGGGGAAAGCTGTAGTCTCTAGAGCAGGCTTCCTTTCCATTGGTAATGGAAATACCTTGTGGAATTTTAAATTTTCTAATATGAAATGCTTTTGTTTACCAGGTCTTACATGCACATGATCTAGTTTTTGAAAATGTATCTTCTTGTTCCCAGTCTAGGGAGCAAATCAAAGAGAGCCTGTGGGATGACCATTTTGTAGAGTATGGCAGAACTGTGTGCATGTTTCGCACAGAGAAAATCAGAAAACTTGTTGCTATGGGAATTCCTGAATCCTTAAGAGGCAAGCTCTGGCTGCTTTTCTCAGGTGGGCATGCTTAGAAATGTTGGCTGTAGGCATCACCTGATTCTGGACACGGCAAAACATTTAGGCAAGAAATCTCCCAAGGGCAATTAAATGTCATTTACATGGAACCTGTGATACTGCTTAAGGAAGACAGATGATCTGAACTGAACTAATATATGCAAGGAAGTAGCCGGGGAGATCTGTAAAAGTTTTATCTCGGGATGATATCATATGATGTGCAGAAGAATCAAAATAACATCTTTGTAATCTATGTAATTTAAAATTAGCATCATGTTTTCATAAAACAATGTTCATCTTCAAGCAGCAATTAGATTGTAGTGTAAATATGGAGTTAGCCCTAGACAAATCAGATTATTGCAAAATAATGACAATCTCAAAGTTGGCAGACCTGCTCCTGCTTCTTGTTGAATGTTGGCAGGGCTTACAGAAACTGGAGATGGCAAAAACAACTCATTTCATTGACAGATACGGCAGAGCCAGAATGTGCCTACAGTATGAGCTCAAGTTTAGTCCTTAATCTAATATATGGCATATTCAGACATTTGTAAATGTGGAGCTTTTCCTCCTTGAAGGATGTGAACAGTGCTGAGTACATTTCTCCCAGTAACACATGTGGGTGGTGAGACACTTGGAAGGAGTTGTCCAGAGAAGCTGTGGATGCCCCATCCCTGGAAGTGTTCAAGGCCAGGCTGGATGAGGCTTTGAACAACCTGGTCTTGTGAAAGGTGTCTCTGCCCACAGCAAAGGGGTTGGAATGAGATAATCTTTAAGGTCCCTTCCAACCCAAACCAATACCTTCTGCTGGAGACGTCTTTTGCTCAATCAAGGTGTTTTGAATCATGTGTCGTGTAAGCTTTGCTAATACTTCGTTTTCAAGACACGTATTCTGCTAGGACTTTCTCTTTTTGGTCTGGATATTCACAGACCTTGGGGAAAATCATCTTGCTTATACTCTTTTGAGCAGTAATTCCCACAACACCAGGTTTAGCATCGTCCTTATCCGCTCCCATCTTCCTCTTTCTCCCTTCCTGCTGCCTTCAGACGCCGAGACGGATCTTGCCTCGCATCCTGGGTACTACGTACATTTGGTGGAGGCATCCATGGGCAAGTGCTGTATGGCAACAGAGGAGATCGAGCGTGACCTGCACCGCTCGCTGCCCGAGCACCCGGCCTTCCAGAGCGAGACAGGGATAGCTGCCCTGAGGAGGGTGCTCACGGCGTACGCGCACAGGAACCCCAAAATAGGATACTGCCAGGTGAGAAATTCCCAGCAGGATAATGCTGCCTGCTTTTTCTTCCCCTTCTTCCCACTCTCCGTCATTCTCTTGAGAGTGCTTTTAATGGTGCTTTTGATAAATAATGTCCTTTTAGTTAGGAAAGTACATAATTTTAGATATTAATTGTCATTTTTCCTTGGAAAACAAGTACATAGGCTCACTAAAAGGCTCTGTCCTAACAGCAGTATTCCTTCAGCATTTTGCAAGCTGCATTTATAGTTACAGGATGGGAAAAAATTGTTTCTGATGCTTCTGTTTGTTTAAAACTGCATTTCTTGGACAATACTTGGAAGCAGTGCAGGGCGAACTGGCCTGCACAGATGAGATTTATGTAGTGCACTGGGGCAGAGGCTTAATAAACCTTTCTGCCACTTTCTTCCAAAACTGATGATAAATGATGAAAGTACTTTGTCTAGCTGGCCAGCTCCCTGGATTCTGATGAACATCAGAGTGGTCCTGATACCAGAATAGGGGGCAATGAAAGCAGCCCCAAAATGTCTTGCAGTATCAGTTACCTGCTTTGTATCTTGGCAAATCCAGTACTATGCTTTTCTCCATTGTTTCCTATTGCTCTTAAGAAAAACAATATACATAAGCTTGGAAAACTTGTTATGCCTTTGGGTTGCAATTATGTGTTTGCTGTCTATTCTGTCTTTTTGTTGCTGGTTTTTTTTTTTTTTTTAATTCTTTACATCCCGTTAGGCTACTTTTTTTCTATAAAAATAGCCACAGTTAAGCTTTTGTCAGTAGGACTTGCTGTCACTAACAAATCCCATTTTCTTCTTTGCCTTTGTAAGTCTATGAATATTTTGACCTCCGTGTTGCTGTTGTATGCCAAAGAGGAAGAAGCCTTTTGGCTGCTGGTTGCTGTGTGTGAGCGGATGCTGCCGGATTACTTCAACCACCGAGTGATAGGTGAGCTCGTGTCCGTCTTCTTGCAGACTGGGAAGGGGCAGCCATATGGCACAGGGGTGGGGAAAATGCTCAGCGTCAGCTGGGGTCCAGACCCCACGGATGAGGTGCTCCATCTACTTGTGTGGTGTTCAGGGACAGCAGCAGTGGTTGCTCAGATTCCGGGCAGGGTTGGTTTTGGTCTGAAGGGTTTGAACTGTGAGGTCTGTAAATATATGCTCAACTTCACAGTTTGTTTTTTTTTCTTTCCTGTTGGTCAGAAGGTGGTGACACTTTTGCCTGTTACGTAAATAGAAGAGCTTGGGTATGAGTGTTCAGTGTTAGAGACTGGAGCTGTTTAAGATTAACCTAGGAAAGATCTGCTAGGGTAGCTATTTGTGATATGACCTGTTTGAATTGCTTGGCTGCTGGAACAACACTAGCCCTTTTAAGATTGTTGTGCAAACTGCCTAATACACAGAAAGAGAGAGGCTGAGCAGTATTTGTTCTTTGCAGTCACTTCCTTCCCTTACAGAAATGTGTGATAGCTTTTCCCTGTTTAATGCTAACCTTAGTCCTTAGCTACAGCATCTGCTGCTACACCCTTGCTGTGGCAAAGGCAGGGACCAGGGTCACGTGTGAGGAAGTGAGGATAGGAGCAAATCCCTGGCAGTAGTGGTTCTGGGAGCTAGAAATAGTCTGAGCACTCTTGTGCTGCCTGTGGAGTGGAAGGAGAGACATCTGAGAAGATTCCCAGTCTTTTCTTTGAAAGATGGGGTTGTCATACCTCCCTCCTGACACTGTGTCACTGCAGTTTCTGTCTTGTCACTGAACTGGCAAGAAAGTAAGTTAAAGCTGAGTTATTCCAAAGTTTAGCTGGATGCTTAGCATGTTTTGTGGTGCTTTGAATGCCATTGGTATTTTCAGCTAGTGGACTGGGCATTGTAACTGTCCTACTTGTCAGAATTTTTCTTCTTGTCTCTAAACATGACTTTAAACTGCTATTTTGATAACTGACTTCCATGTTTGTCTGTCTCCTTCCTTGATTAAAGGAGAAACACAGCTTTATCTGTAGTCAAGCATTTTGAGATCTCATCAGCATGCTTTGGGTTACTCATAACTTTGATGCTTGCTGGGTTATTGCCCTTAAGTAGCTTTCTCCACCCAGCCTAATGAGTTGTCTCACCTGGCCAGCCATATCCCTGCCTTGAGTTGTACTTAATTTGGGCTTTGTATCTCGCCTGTCACTTGCCATGGCTACAGCCTACATTGTTTAAGTGCTGAGAGTTTTGATTGTCCTGTCTCTGTTTTCTGGCCCTCTGTACCCCAAAGAAAGAGTACTGTGTCTCTCTACTGCCATGGCTCACCACAGGGTGAAAGAGGCAGGGGCTTCAGCTTGGAAGTTGCTCTGCTGTCCCTGGCTGAGCAGCACTGGTGCAGTTTTGCAGCACGGTTGCTTCACCAAGTACTTACTTCTGCAGCTCTGCTTTACCCTAGAACTTAACATTCCCAAATCGGTGCTACTGATCTTCTCCACCCTGCCCCTCCTCTGGTTCCTGTTGCTTGAGTTAGTGTTCTTGGCTTGGCATTTCAGTAGACCTTCTTTTTTGATTTGCAACCAGCTCTTGTCTAAACTTTGTATTGTTTCTTCCTGCATAACACTTCCAAAACCCAACTTTTCCTCTTTGTGTGCCCTGCCAACACTGTTGTCCAAATTTTGATCTCTCAATAACTTTGGCGATCTCTGACCTTGCTACCCGTCACTGTGTTTTTCCTCTTCAGTGTCAGCCAGTAAACTCTGCAGTCCAAACAGCTACTGAATTAATGACCTTGGTTATAACAGGCCTTCTTAGCTCCATTTTGTCTCAGACCTTTCCTTTGACTTTCAAAATCTTCTATTTATTTATGTGTGTGTTACTTAGTTAGAATTTTTGCTTTCAAAACTTAGGCAATTCAGTCCTACTCAACCTTTTTGCTTTCATCACACAAGCCTCTCCCTCCTTCAGCCTTGCCAGCTATGACCCCTATGTCCTTTCACAAGCTTTTTCATTATTTCACTGCTTGCAAATGGACAAAGCCTGCAGGCAGGGCTCCTCCTTCAGGAATTCCCTCTGTCCTTCTCCTCTCTGCAATGCATAGAGGAAATTATAGGCAGATAGGTGCAAGATAGAAACAAGTTGTGTATGGGTCAAGAGTGGAGGCAAGGGTCAGGCATATCCTATTCTCAATTACCATGACTTTTCCATCCCCTGCAGGGCATCCCAGCAGGGCATCTTATCCCACTTTACCTGTTAGGCTGTCATCATCTTGACACTGTAATTCTTGAAACACTGAAAACCTTATTTAATTTCTCTGATTTGCCTTTTCAGTCCTGAAGATGTCATTTATCTTGCATCTAAGGTCATAATTTTTTAAATGGATGCCCTGGTATTTTCCTACTTCATCATGGGCTCAGGCTATAATACAGATTCAGTTGCTCAGATTTCTTGTTTTCTATGAGCCTAATGAAAAAATGGACAGAGAAGTCCATTTTAATACATCTGCTTGGCTTTCATCTACAGTGTCAACACTTATTACAAAAAGATCTGGGCAGCATTGCACGTTCCTTTTAAACCTCTGGTTTTGCCAGTGCTGTCTCTGAGTCTGGAATAATCTATTTATATATGTCTTGCCTATCTGTCTCTGGCTTCCTTCACATACCTCTAAATCCAGCTCTGCTTTTTGGGTCTGTGTTAACTATGGCCATTAAATTGTTTGCATTAAGTTTATTAAAAAAACCCAAATAAAAAATGCCCTCTGTTGAGTAACTCCAGTCTGTTTTTCTCCTCTGTTTTCTTCAGTCTTATGGAAGGCTTTTTCTTCAAAGCATCATGCTTGATGTGTTTCTCAAAAGCTTTTTGCATGTCCACGGGCTTTTATTTTTGGTTTGTGGTGCTGTAATGTTTGTTCAGTCACCAGCAGAAGCTCTTTGTGGCCTGATGTGAAAGGTTCTAAGACAGAGAAATGTCATAGCTATTTTTTTTCCCTGTGATTTGGATGCAAAGCCAAAAGATGCTGGCTCTCTGCCACAAATTGTCCAGGTTATATTCTGCTTTTGAACAACAGAAGTTCGTAGTGCTAGGGATATATCCATCTCAGCAACTAAAATTGTGTCTTAATATCAGCAGAATATGGACTATAAGAAATAAATTAAATAACTTGAAAAGAAAGACAAAGTAATTGAAAAGCTAACTGCATTTTGTATTCAGGAATATTTTTAACTTGCAGTGTCTTTGGTGAAAGCCCTGATGTGGCAGATTTAGTTTGTAGACACAATCCACTTCATTGAGAAGAAACTATATTGATTCTATAATAGCAGCTGACAAAGCAGAACTGAGCCAGTAGCTAAACCAGAGCCCAGATCTGCTCCTTTTGGAAAGACTGGTTGGGACAGTTAGGAAATCTTTTATCTGGGCATTGCAGAAATCTTTTGTTCTTTATGTGTAGATACGTATGCTTGTAAGTATATATTTGTATCTAGGCATGTACTTTAGTGTAAATACTATTCTTCCTGCTTGGTGTGTGTAGCCATATCTGGATTTCCATCCTATATTTTCTCACTTAGAGCAAAACCTTTGCTGCCCACTTGCTTGAGTACATACATCAGAGAGGAATGTGTTCTGTCTTATTTTTACTGCATACATCCCAAGTGGAGCAGTAAAATGCTTTAAGATTGCTTTTGTTAGCACTTAATTATTATGTGCTCTTGTAGCCAAGACCAACAGCTGCTGCTATTGCTATTTCATTGCACCCTAAAGGCACTTATGAGAATTAACACACTTTTTGCAGAAGGTTGTACAGTAAGGATTATGGACACAAGGGTTGGGCTGAGATCACAGCAGGAGGATAATGGCAATTTTCATTGTACATGTGTGTGTATCTTGCCAGTTTAAATTTTAAGAAAGTCTTGCAGTTAATAGCTGACAGCAGTGATTAGCTTCAAAAAATATTTTTTCCTGTGTCAGTCCTGGCTAATACTGTTCCTTTATGACTTGTAGGTGCTCAGGTAGACCAGTCAGTGTTTGAAGAGCTTATAAAAGAGCAACTTCCAGAGCTGGCTGAACATATGAAGGATCTGACAGCCCTAGCTTCCATCTCTCTTTCCTGGTTCCTTACCCTTTTCCTCAGCATCATGCCCCTGGAAAGTGCTGTGAATGTTGTGGACTGCTTCTTCTATGATGGCATCAAAGCCATTTTCCAGCTAGGACTGGCCATACTGGAAGCCAACGCTGTGGATCTGTGTAACAGCAAGGATGATGGGCAGGCCCTGATGATCCTGAGCAGGTATGGCCACGCAGGAGTGCTCCTTCCGTCACAGGCTGTTCTGCCCTCAAACAAAGGCATTGCTCAGCAGGCACCAGGGACCCTCTGTGTCACCCTGCTGCTGCTGTCGCAGTGTCTGCCTTAAACAATGGCTTTGTACATCGGACGAGATGTCCTGTGAAATTTCCTGGCAGTGCCGAGACATGCATCGCCTGCGTCAATGTGCAATATTTACTGCTGCTCTTCGTGCCTTCCCTAGACTGATGGGCTTCCTGCTCCAGACTTCAAGGAGACAGAAGTTTTCTTCCTTGGGCAGCATTTAGTCATTTGGCTGGCTTGCTGTTCCTCAGATGAGTAATCACAAAGGCATTTTTGAAAAGTCTAGCTTGCCCAAAACCCAATTTATTTCTGAGCCGTAATTTTTTTTTATTTGAATTGAGAAGAGCACAGTGCAATGTGATCTGTGTTCTTACATATTTCCTCCCTTCAGGTTTTTAGAGCATGTCAAAAATGAGGAAAGCCCTCTGCCACCTATTGGTAATCACCATGCATTCTTCAGTGAGGACCAGGAATCCTCTCCAGTGACTGAAATAGCAAACCTGATTCATGACTCCTATGAGGTAAAATAATTCTTTGTATCTACTAGTCAGTTAAGTTAGAATTTTAAAACAGAAGGTTAAATTCAGCTTGGATGCTTTGAAAGTTAATACACATGTTTACAGATTCCTTGGTGAAAGTGCTTTCATGCACAAGACTAGGTGTAGTGTGAATACCTAGATTAATTAGAGACTGGGTATGCTTTTTCTTCAAGGTCTCACTGCACTTTAAAACTTGTATTTCCAATTATTGAGAAATACAAGTATCATAAAATACAACATGAATAATAAACTTCTGTTCCTCGCTTATAGAAATTTGGAGACCACTCTGTGGAACAGATAGAGCACATGCGCTACAAACACCGAATCCGTGTCCTGCAGAGCCACGAAGATACAACCAAGCAGAATGTGGTGAGCAGGGTATTATTTTGACTGAGGTAGCTCAGCATTGGCTCTCTGGAGGCACACGGGTTTAGTTTTTAGAAAGGTGCCACCAGGTCTTGAAAAATCATTGCAGACTCTGCAAAAAGCTCTTTCCTGGGATGCTGATGGTTTTTCTTTTCAGCCATGTGCATGATTACAGTTTAGGGCAGCTTTGAAGCTGTGAACAACTGCAGGACTGTCCAGCCCAGCACCTTGTCTGTGACTGGGGCCAGCCCTTGGCAGATGCCTGGGGAAGAATGTGAGGAGGGACAGCACCATGTGATGCTTCCCTGGCCTCTGTGATCTATAGCTTAGGGACTTCCTGTCTTTGTTTCTAATAGCCCTTGAGGATTTCTCTTTTCATGGATCTGTCCAACTGGTGAACCTAAAGAAGGGGGAAACATTGCAAAGATTTTGTAATACTGTGGTTTTCAGCTGTACCACCTAAGTACAGCTCGTGAGTCTGCCTGTGTCAGTGATGTCACTAACATGATTTTCTTTCTTTTTAAGCTCCGAGTTGTCATCCCAGATGTTTCAATTCTTCCTGAAGATTTAGAGGAATTGTATGACTTGTTCAAGGTTGGTCTCCCTGAAAAGCAGGGGATGCGCCTCATTGAGGCTTCTTTGGGTGTAACTTCCAGCTGTTGCTTTGCAGTGCAGCACTGACCTCCTGTCCTCTGCCTGGGCTGTGCTCCCTGGGTGGGATCTTGCCATTTTGTCCTTTCTGTGGTTGTGCAGTTGTTAAAGAGGAATAGGAATGTACTGCTTCTTCAGAGAACTGCTCCAGAGTTTTTAACTTTTTAACTTTCTGCTTGGAAATGGTTCCTGACAAGTTAGGTTCTGTTAACTTTCACATGCAGAATAAATTAAATATTACGTAGCTCTGCTTACTGGGAGCTTGGCAGTGCATTTAAATCCTATTCTCTTAATGCTCTTTAAAGGCAGACTCTCTTTTCCATGGGGGAAAAAAATCCCCCAAATCACAACTTTGTGTCCTTGCCATTTGTTCCCAATTTTCTAATAGTTATAATTTTTTTTTTTTAAACTAAAAGCAGTTTCAGTTCCTTTCTGTCAAGCTGATGTTTGACAAAACTTACAATAAAGTTGGAGACAGGGACATCTAAGCTTATACAACTATACTTGATTTAGAGGTCCAAGCTTGTAATTATTTCCCTTAATGGACCATGTCTTCTGTGTATTGTCTATAGCCATAAATACTGAGAATATGACTGTGGTATGTTGTTAGTGTTGCACAGCTTTCTCGCCAGGAGCAGCTGTATCCTGCCTCCATTAGTGGTTTTAAGATGATGCTGCTGGGGCTTGTTCTTGAGTGCTTCCCTCCCGCTCCTCACTGCTGGTTTTGATCTTTGACTAGCTCACACTCCCCTAATTTCATTTTCTGGTAGTGGTTCCTTTTTTGTTATTTCCCTTGCTCCCCCAGGGACAGCTTGCTTTGTTAGGACTCTTTGTTTTGCCTGTCTCTAAGGGAAGACTAATGGTACAGTATCCAAATGGAGAGGTCTGAGAGAGAATCAATGAGCAGGTCAAGCCTACGCTTATTCTGTATTTTTCGTGACCCTCTGTACCTTTGGCTGGTAAGGGATGTCCGGGGTCAGGTGTGGTTAAACAGAGTTTCAGTAGCCCACAGTGAATTTTTTTCAAGAATCTGCCCAGTCTCCCTTCATATTTACTAATTATCCATTGGAAATTGTGAGAGTGGCTGGCTGCTCTGATGAAAGATTTGCTTTTTCACACAGGAATGATCTTGGTATCACTATGACACCTTGCACAGAGCGTATTTCAAGCACATTACAGCGTAGTTTGATGTGAATGCCTTTTTCTGCTGGTCGTGCTCTCTGCTGCTGTGCCCCGCAACAACCGCTCTCCTGTCTCCGATTTCTCCTAGAGGGAACATTTGCTGAGGTGCTACTGGGAAAGCACGAGCGCGGTGTCGGAGCGCCACAACCCCAGCAGGCCGTACGCCGAGCAGTACCGCATCGACGCCCGGCAGTTCGCCAGCCTCTACCGGCTGCTCTCGCCCTGGACCTGTGGGGAGCACACCGACCTCCTCGCCCACAGGACCTTCCGCCTCCTGGATGAGAACATGGACCGCCTCATCGAGTTCAAGGGGCTCGCCAGCTGCTTGGGTATCGGCTCACTGCGGGCTGGGCAGGGGGGCAGAGCAGGGGCTGGCACGTGGGGGAGACAGGAGTGTTAAAATGCCATGTAACTGGCAGAGAGGATGGTTTCTAGGGCTTGTAATTACCCGTATCAGTGACCTTTACTGATGTTTTTGTGTTCCAGTCACCTGAAATTTGATTTAAAAGCCTAAGGACATGACTGAATATTGTATTATAATATTTGATTTCTCAGACAATAGTAATTCTGTTGAAAATCTCGTATGAATTAAAAATTATACTTGGGTCTGCACAGAATGCTAGGAAATCCTCTCTACCCAGTTGTTGCTGAGTATACCTCTGAAATCGCAGTGTACCTCTTTGAAAATGCTTCTTGAAGACTTAACCTTACACAGCTGACTGCTGCCTGCCTTACATGTTGACAGTAAGCAGAACAAAATAAATCTGGCCAGCAGTGACTGAGGGCTGTGCTAGGGTTGGTCTTGAGGCCACCAGCTGTCCTAATAGGTGAGACTGCCTGTCCGAAATCTGGCTGAAGAGAAAGTGCCATATCTCAACTGTCACCTGACCTCAAGTGGAAAAAACTGAAGCAACATTCAAAGCTTCAGTAAAAATCCGTGATTTTGTATTCTTGCCACTTGTGATTTTTAGAATTTTTTATGTGAACACTAAGGCGCCCTGTATTCTCTTTTTATTTAATTTTGATTCTTAGAGGGATACAACTTTAAATTAAAAGTTCTCCACTTGAGTACTTGAGTGCCTTTGAAAGTTTAGAATGTAATTTTTAGTGGTCATTGAAAATGTGAATTATATTACATGTGAAATAGTTATCTCCTTTGGGCTTACTCTACAGAACAGCAGTAAGGGCTGAAGGGGAGAAATACTAAGAATATGATATCCCCACCATTATCTGTCTCTCCCCTCTCACAGTTCTGTAAATCTGTGGCAGCAAACAGCCTTTACTAGATTCCCTGCCATCCTCCTTGGTATTTTTAAATGATGCAGAAGCTCCATAGGATTAGGTGCTCCCAGTCTATTTTACAAGAACAAAAACCAAAACAGATGGCTGTCACCTGCTGTTCCTCGTTGACAGGCACAACCTAAAGTTATACACTGGCCCTATGTTTATTGTCCATGTACACAATTATCCTTTGTGCACAGAGAGATGCCTGATTTATTTTAAACTGTGGAAGTAAATGCTCTGGTTCACTTCCTTCTTGTTCTGTATTTTCCTTGCAGATGTTATGTATAATGGAGAAATGAATGAGAAGATAAAGTTACTATATAAGCTGCATATCCCACCGGGTAAGAAATCTGAAAGGGAATGAATACTTCAGTTTCGCCAGAAAATCTTTTGCTTTTGGGAAAAAGCTGCTTAATGAAGAACCCCATCTTGCTCCCTTCCAACTGGGAGCATACAGGATGTGCATTTGTAGTTACACTCACTGCATTTTACAAATTAGTCCATTAATTACAAATGGAACCTTTTTGGATGAAATGTATAGATTACATTGTCAAAGCTCACACATCTGTTGCATTCAGAGCTCTTTTGCAGCCAATTATATGGTTAGTTCCAGACAAAATATGAACTGAAATGTTTTTGAATGGCTTGTACTCCATGTACAGTAGAGATCTCCTTGTATATCTTGATCCAGTTTTGATTAGGTGACAAAATTCTGTGGTAGTTCCTCTCTGCAAAGTTTTTAATTCAATGTGCAGTTCTTGGCAAACTTCCAACTGCAGCACCAGTCTTACAGTAACATAATTTTACTGTATGACTTAATGAAGTAACCTAAAAGTGTTTACAAAACATCTTTGCACAATTACTTTGCTTTCTTCAAATATGTAAATTTTAGAAAAATAAATAATCGTCGTGCTGAATTCAAAGGATTAAATTTGTCATGGTTTTCTTGCATAGCTCTCACAGAAAATGAACGAGACAGCCAGTCACCGTTAAAGAATCCTTTGCTGTCAACATCAAGACCACTGGTCATTGGAAAATCAAACGGTACGTCCAGAATGGTTCTCTAATGTGACTGCGTATGAGATAACCAACTTTCCACTTGTGATCCCTGCCATATTATCTCTGCTCTCTGGGGCTGATTTTGAAATGTAAATTTACTCCAGTGACTTGAAAATGAATTCTCTTTTTATGTCTGCCCCAAAAAGGTGATGCAGTAGATTACCAAAAGCAGTTGAAGCAGATGCTGAAGGATCTAGCCAAAGAAAAGGATACTAAAACTGAAAAGGAATTGCCAAAAATGAGCCAGGTATGTACCTTAGAGGCTGTACTCATTTTTTAAAGAAGTGTGCTTAAAATGAAATTATTGAATGCAACAGTTTAGCTCTCTCGCATGAAGTGTAACTTCAGCCTGAACTTAGATTCAGTCCTTCAGGCACTGAGGACTGGGCTCCTCTGATCCAGGGAGCAGGTGCTTAAAAACTTTCACTTTCAAGAAACTATCTTCCTAGCAGTTCCCTCTACTCAGGCTGGCTGGTGAATAGAATTTCAGACTCACCCTCACCTGCAGCAGAACATGCAAGCAAACAGGCTTGTGCAGGCTGGAAAAAGCCCTCCTCCTCCTAGGCCCAAGAATTCCCAGGAATGCACGTGGTTGTTCCCTCTTCCCATACCTCCTCTGCAGCAAACCAGTAACTTCTTAGTCCACCACACCTGGAACTTGCCCTGTCTTAGCCAAACATTGACTAGAACGGCAGGAAAACAGCTGAAGGCTGTCACAATCTTACCATCTGTTTCCTAATGCCAGTAGCTTTCTGTGGCATTGGCATAAGGAAATCTACTGGAGGGAAAAGGGCCCCATATTAATAAAACAAATGTACAGACATGCAAAGAAAGATGGGACTGTCCCCAGAATCCCTTCTGTGCTTGTGTTGCTAAATGAAGTTCTAAGTGGGTGGAATGTACCTACCCTGTCAGCTCTGCAGGGGCTCATGATCTCATAAAGGCATCATTTCACTGAGGGCTCACAGCCTTCCTAACGGGATATATGGAAACGTCCTCTCTAGCCTGATAATCATCTGCAATGGGTGAGCAACGGAGAGAAAGAAAGGGGCTAGGCAGGGAAGATCTCTGAATTGTTTTAGAAGAGCTGGGGAAAGAGGGGAGAGAAACAGCAGAAGGGAAGTTTCCCTGCAGGCCTGTGGATGGCTACTTTGGTTGTAACTCACTCTGTGTGGCAGCCACCAGTAAGGGATTATCGCTTGCCTTTTATCTCACTTGCCCTTAGATCGTCTGGCAGGTCCTGATTTCCTTCATCAGGGCATCAAAATACTTCACTGCCGTCTTCCCTTTTTGATTTCAGCACAAGGTTTCCTAGCACCAGTGGGGGTTGAAATCCCTTCACTAACATCTTTTTAAAAGCAGGCAGAAGTTATAAAAGAGCATATAAATGTACACAGCATTCCACCTGCCTTTGCATTAGTGCGCCCTGCCTGACTCCTGCAGTGATCCTTAGCGTGGCTGTTCAGGACTTTGATGATGGTTTTTCATCCTTTACAGAGGGAGTTCATTCAGTTCTGCAAAACGTTGTATAGCATGTTTCATGAAGATCCAGAGGAGAACGATTTGTATCAAGCCATTGCCACTGTGACCACACTGTTACTTCAGATTGGAGAAGTAGGACAAAGGAGCATCAGCCTGGGGAGCGGATCAGACGAGTTCACCGAGGACTTACAGCCCGAGGCCTCTGCTTCAGACCAGGATGCTGTTTTTACTGACACTGTGAAGACCCCTCGCAAAGACTCTCAACCTTCACCTGTGACTGAAGGGGACTGGACTGTCTCTTTTGAACATATTTTAGCCTCCCTCTTGACTGAGCAATCATTAGTTAACTTCTTTGAAAAACCCTTAGAACTGAAACCAAAGCTTGAGAATGCAAAGCTAAATCAATACAGTCTCAGAACAAATGGAATGAGCTGCCAGTCACGGAGTGAACATGCAAAACCAAGCCTGCAGTAGCAGCAAACATGTCAAAAAATGAAATGCACTGAAATTATGCCAAAGGACATACTGTAAAAGGCTTTCAGCTAGCAGTGGACTTCCGGTAAACAATTTGTTGGTCTGTGGTTTTCAGTTTAAGAGCTTTAAAAGCTAAAAGGGTGTGTAGGTTTGTTTTGTGCCATTGACTTATTATGTTCTTGTTTTGAATGTAAAAGGAAACATCTGTCTACAGTGTGAAGACACTGAAGCCCTCTTCCGCCCTGGGAGAGCAGAGGGTGGCTACAGTTGTCTTTTTTTTTTAAGCAGGGGAAAACACTTTTCATCTGCTGTCCACAGTTTGTTTCGGTTGCCTTTTTTTGCACTAATACTGAAAACTGTTTCAATGCTGGTAATTGAAACTATTTTAATATATTTGATTGTATTCCAGTTTTTATGTCTTGCTGAAATGTTAAGTGTACATGGACTGTGCTTCTGATGTTGGTCTGTGAGAACATGCACTTTTCAATAAACCTTTTTTGTACAAGACTGGCATTGACAGTATTTACTGATTTAGGGAAGCTAAGTGCCTTTAGTCTCTACTGTCCTAAACAAATACCCTGAGGCAGCATGATCACAATTATTTCACTAATCATTCTATTGTTCAACTCAATGATTCACAGTTGAGAGCTTGAAGAGACTGAACAATAAAAAACAACAACTTAAGAATATATTTTATCTTTTTATTGTAATGAAAATCCATTTAATTTTCATCCACATTGACTGTCTGTAGACCTGCAAAACAAGACGTTTTATCACCACCTGTTATATTTATGGAAATCTTCCCAAGAAAGTACATTTACAGTTTCAAGGCTAGTTTGCTGATCTACTTCTGGAAGAGCAAACTATATATGCAAGAATTTCTCCAAACGTTAAAACAAAAACTGAGTTGCATTTACAGAATTGATTTTTCTCAGATGACAAGAAAGGGCTTAACCTGCCTGAGCTTTTGACATCAGATGATGGGCTTTACATGGGAAAACAAACCTTAAAACTATGGCCAGTGTTTTTCAATCTCTCAAAATTTACATGATCATTTCACTAACTTCTGTACTTCTTTTTAATGTGGACCAGGCAAACCAGCAGTCCTGTTCTCTACAGCAGAGCTAGGTTAACCCGTGGTTATTTACCTTGCAGCCTGCTTTTCATCTGAATTTTGCACTGCAGGAGGAGCTGTCCTGCTTTGCCTCTTGTTCAGAGAAACAGAGCATAGGAGATGCACAGACCCTTACCTTTGAATGTTGTGACTGGTACGTAGGTAACCAGAGTGTACAGCTTGTTGGGTGAATCCTCATCCTCATTGCGCTTTCTGGACAAACGCACACGGATACGGTAAGGAACGTTCCTAAAATGAAGATGGCAGATTAATTTTCAGTGAAGTATGTATTGAAACCTGTGAATTCATAGGAAAGTTCTTTCTCAGCATCATAGCAAGAGCAAAATCTTGTACCTTAAGAGGTTGTACTGTTTGCCTTAGAGGAGCTATTTTTTGGTTTTATTAAAGTTAGCAGGTAAGATTTAACTGAGCCTTGAGTAAGATGAATTCATATTCCAGTAGGAGCATAAAGTCAGAAGTGCATCATCAGTCCACTACTGAGGAAATACAGCATGAACATGATCATCAAGTGAACATGATCAGCAAGCAGCTGCTACTAACAAGCATTTCTTACTACAATATAAAATAGTGAGGAAAGACCCCAACAATTAACACTGAAAGCCCAAGGGCTCTGTCAAAAGTAAGAGTATTGCCTCATCTTTATGCCAGAAGTCGTGGAAATTCTAGTGAGCATCAGGCCTGAACCAAAGTCTTACTTATGCGCACAAAACTGATCATCATTTCTTCCTCACGAAGCCCGTGGAATCATAACTAAATTGTTTAGATGATTTTGTTTGTAATAGACAAATCACAGCTTAGTGTCCTCACCTAATAATGCCCAAAATACACTGTTGAGGGGAGGCACAAAATTTCTTCTCCACACTGTTTTTCACATAACCTGCCACCTCAAATGAACTCAAGATTTTAGGAAACTCCTGCTCAGAGAACTTTGCTCCACAGAATATGTGAAGGAACCTCTTCCTCCCTGCTGTATCTTTTCAAGAATATACTTACTACGTCAGGTGGACATAGCAATTAGACACAGGAACTGGCTTTGCTTTACTCCCTTCCTGTCCAAATCACAAGCATTTTTCACTATTTTATGCAAATCACTGACTATCCTATCAGCCAACATGGTGATTTTAGCCTCTGCTGATCCTTCCAGAGGCAGATACTTTACTTTACCTACATTATGTATTCTAATAGTAAAAACTGCAGACTTACACTACAAAGACACATGTGGCACCTCCTTGCTCCACAGACTGCACTTGTACCAGTTAATACAAGGAAGTCTTGGTTAGCAGCCTCACTACGAAGCTCTGGAGTTATACTGTCTCCTGGTTCCACTGCTACTTCTTCACTCCCTTTGAACTGGGCAGTTTAACAGGGAGGACAGAGAACTCCTGCCTGCAAGATGCGGTAACTCAGTCTCATCCTCCCACTCTGCTTTTGAAGGAAGGGTCAGCCACGGGACGCCAGGCAAAGCATTCTATATATGTCATAGACTAGACTTAGGGATCTAATTCCCAGAAGACTTGGTTTAAAACCCTGTGTTTCTCTCATTGCATCTCTCGAAGCATCAATCCAGATCAGTTAACCTTTTATTACAGTTTAAGAGGTCCCACTCCTCACAGGAGTTCTTCTGGACCATCTTTACACATGTCAAATCAGCTGCCTTTGTAGCAGTGATTTAACAAAAAGTTGTAGTTTTTGGTCCCCAAACTACTTATTTGTACTTTCAAGAATGGATTAATGGCCCTGTTAAAAACACACCTCCTATTGTGCAGTATTTATCAGTTCAGCATGCTTCAAAACCTAATTCTGTTCAGATACACTACACAAATCTCACTTAGCCTGGGATTGCAGGTATCACTAAAAGGTCAGGTTTATAAAAACTGTCTGCTGCAACAGTGATCAAGGTACTACAGTACTACAATACCCCAACCCTTCCTCTTCCCCGCCCTCCACCCCCAAACCTACATTCTTTCTTTTCTTTGCTTTATTCTTATTAGAAGGAGTTCTTTCAATCTCAGCGTTTGCCAGAGCTTTGTTACAAATACACTGGGAGAGCTGACAGAAAGATGAGGTTGGTGTGTACACCGCAAGAAGGAAGCATTTGCAAAGAACATGCAAATACTGCAAGAAGTATACAATTTTTTCCTAATCCTTCATGTCCTTCCTCACCCAGTAAGGAAAATTGCAAAAACCCACCTTATTCCTTTAGCCCAGACTGCTTTGTTCAATCTGGTGTCAATGCGAACGTCAGGAGTACCCATCTCCTTCATCGCAAATTTACGGATTTCCTTGAGAGCGCGTGGTGCTCGCTTCTTGAAGCCCCTGGGACAAACACAAGAGCCATTTCTTTAACTTCAGGACACTGTCAGCACCAGACACTTGTTGCACGTGTTCTCTACACATACAACCCAAAGCACCGTGCTCAACAACAAACAGCTGCACCAGCATGACTAGAACTTTACCCTGGCAGGCAGCTGCTAACTTTAATAGAAACCACTTACACTCAGGTAGAATAATTTCAGTAAAATTTTGCAACCACAAGATCTCCTGGATCTTAAGCCTTCAGCTTTAATGTCAACATGTCTGAATATATCAGTAACACTGAAGAGATCAGAGGTTTCCCAGACACTCTGAATAAAAGCCCTATGAGCAAAGCAGTGCAACAATAACGTAAACATGACAGAACTGTATCAGTATTGAAATAAACAGCAGAAGAACAAAACTGATGTTATTCTGAGTATCAGCTTTTGCTGAACAGTACTTGATGGTTACTTTCTTTCATGCTATCAGGACCACACCACCATCAGAACTGGGTTTTTTTTTCCCCACTATAGCCTGTCTCATGCCCATTATGGCCAGGTCCTGCAGGACTGGGCATTCACAATAGAAGTAAGAGCTGCACCATGAGTGTTTTGCCATATGCATTATACTCACACTGTGAAATGGGGCTGTGCCAGTAGTGCCCGAGGTCCCACAGTGGGTTATATTTAATTATATTATGTGCACACTGCTGTTGATACTTTGTGCTAGAAATGGGAAGCGGGTACTTGATCACGAGTGAGACAAGCACTAAGTAAGAAGCATTTCAGCTCTAGCATATCATGCCCAAAAAGAAAAGTGGTCAGCAGGAAACAGACTGAATTGCCAGTCAACGGGCAAGGCCAGAACATCTTACTGCCATTTAAAGAGTACCACTGCCTCCCATTCTCAGCCACGGTTTCACAATGCTCCACTGCCTCATCTCTCTCCTATTCCATGTTAATGTTAGCCACTGCACCAATTGTTTGGATTTGGATGGTGTCTTCCATGTGACTGCAGGCATACACTGAATGCAAGGGCAACGCACTTTCCTCTGAAGCACCTCCCCACTACACAGTTTCAGGAGGTTCAGCACATGGTCGATTAAAAAGCTACTCTCACCTACACACAACAAATATCCTTTAACCCAAATCATATCCCAGTTTACACCTCACACAATTTTGTGATAAACATGAACCCAACCATTTGATTCCAGCAGTATTTTATTTCTGAAACTTTCTCAGTAGGCTGAAGTTTAAGCATTTGCTTGGGAAAGAATGACAACCTGTGCACAGAAGCAAATCGATCTAACTTCAATTTAAGTCCCGAAACACTCACAATCACAGAAACACGCTTATTCCTCAAAGCCACAAGGCAAGTCTGGGGTTGCACAGGTAGAGCTGCTGCCTCGGGGCACAACCAAGGTACAAGGGACCACAAACACAACGCTGTAAGGACAGTCCTTCTCTGCCCTTTAAAACCTACCGAACCCACTTCCAAATACCACTTCACAGAAAGCCAGTTTCGCTGGTAAAAAGAACTTACACGCCATGGATCCGCTTGTGAATGTTGATGGTGTATTCCCGAGTTACTACCTCGTTGATGGCAGAGCGCCCCTTTTTCTTCTCGCCGCCTTTCTTTGCGGGAGCCATCTGAGCGACGCTAAAAGGCACCGTGCACACATCAAACGCACACCTCGGACCAACCTTCCCCGTCCCCTTCCCTCCCGCCGTCCCCAGCCCTTTTACAAACCGCACAACTCCCCCATTCAGAAACTTAAACTAAGCTTAATTAACGCCCGGGCTCGCACCAGTCGCGGGCTTCACGCAGCAGCTTTCCAGCATCACAGATGCTTTACTTGCATCTCCCCGAGAGGAGCAGGAAGCACATCCGAGACTCTCGGACCACCTCGCATTAACATCGGCCTTCTGGCCAGCCCCAAGCCCCCTCCCTCTGCAGGGCGACCCAGGAGGGCAGCTCAGCCCGTCCCAGAATGAACATGACGGGAGCCAGAGCAGCTCCTCTCAGGGGCAACAGCACGGGCCGTATCCCCGTCCCATGAGTCGCGCAGGCCTTCCCAGCCTGGGGAGGGCAGGAGACGGGCCCCATTCCTGCCGAACGCGGACGCGCCGGGAGATCCCGTCCCCGCCGCGCCGCGGGGTCTGCGGGGCGGATGGAGGCGGATTGTGCGGGACGAACCCCGGCCCACACTCACCCTGCCCGGGCCCAGGCCGGAAAGGAGCTCGCGGGGCACGCTGGGAAACAGGAGCCCTTCCGGGATGAGGCCGGGAAGCGACTGCGCCGGCGGCGGGAGGGGCTGGCTNCTCCTTGTGTAGGGTGTCTCTTTTCCTTGGAGCGGTGTGTGTGGAACTCGGCTTGGCGCAGTGGCGCTTCCAGCAAGCATTTTGCCTCCTGCAGATCTGGAGCTCTTGTTCCCGAGACAGAACCGAGGCAGCCCGGCGTGGGGCAGTAGCCTGATGTGATCACCCCGCCTGCCCGGAAAACCGACCCGAGCTGAGGGATTATATTGGGACAAGCTGGGTCTCGGCTATAATGAACTAGAACAGCCCAGCTCTGTGAAGAGGACTGGCGTTGCCTTGTGTGTGCAACAGAACAAGGACAATAATCCCAAACCGGAATGTGTGTATGGGGAAGAGCATGAAAAACTAGGTATTGACGTGAATCTGCTCTTGTGAGCCGTCTGTATCCTTCCAAACAATGTATTAAACCAGCTTAGAAGAAGGCAACCCCACCCTATTTACAGCATCTCCCTGTTAACAGCTTACAGTGCCACTGGTTTTAGAAAGTTAAGTGTTTTCTCCAAGGCTGAGTTTGGTTTGGACATACCACTGGCAATTGGGAGAGATGTAGGTTTATAATCCCTGAGAGTAGAACAAATTCTTAAAGGAATTTTCCCTTCTTGTGTCTTCTGTCATAGTAGCTGAGATCCGTCAACTGCTGCTGCCACAGGTATTTCCTCTGAGGTGCTCATATTCCTTCATCACCTCTTCCTGCATGAACTTTGGGCTTACAGATTTGTCCCCTCCTTTCCCAGGAGTGGCTGGGATTTATGAAGTTAGCCTCTAACTTAGCCAACTGGCCTTTGCTTAGGTTTGTCTATAGTTAATCAAAAGAGACAGGTTCCTTCAGACATTAAGTGAAACTTTCACTTTTAGCTTTCTAATCTTCATCTGGTGGGGTCACTCTTGCTTCACTGAACACAAGAATTTAAAGGGATGAGCAGGCTAATTCACCCTGGTACCTAAAGGTAGCAGTAAAAACACTTTCTTAGAGACCAGATACTTGATTTTCTCATCCTCTCTCAATGAGGGATTGTATGGACTGAAATACACATGCACCCGTCAGTGCTACCACCCAGTCTTGCAGTTGAAGCACCGGGGTAATACTGTCAGTGGATTTTCTTTAGGAGATTTTTAGCTTTTTCAGAACTCAGGGCTTTTTTTCATTTCCGTGAAAGCTTACTTTCACAGTTTCCAGCTCCTAGCCCAGTTATCTCTATTGTTGCCCTATGGCATAGAAACCAGAACATGTGGGCCCTGCTGATGTGATCCTTGGTACTCAAGGGAGGGAAGGCCATGTGTGTGCTTTGTTGAACCTAATGCCGGCTCCAGTGGCTGCAAGCTGCCCTGAGGGCCATCCCCTTTCAGTCTTACAGAGAGGAACGAAGACATTCCTGTGCTCAGTTACCCACCTCAATCTGTGTTGGAGGTTCTCCCTCTCTGCAGAGGGAAAGCAAGCCGGTACCTTGGCTGCTCCATCCTGTAGTCAGTTTGAATTTAACGTGAAAAGGAGTCTGCACAAGGATGCTAAAGTGGAAACCAGACGGTCTACAGGGTGAATATTCCAAAAGAGATGTGCCCCAAAACTCAAGACAGCAGTGTCTTAAAACATGGAAGCTGGACATGGGTCAAGCCCTGGTATGTGCTGCGTCAAACCGTTCTTTAAACCACCTGTTTTATGCTAATAGAAAACCCTTTGGCTGGAAGTACAAAGCTGCCTGAGGTCTTTAAAGGTGCTTAAAGTTTTAAAGGTGCTTAAAAGGAGCTGTCTTCGCTTGGAGCTAATATAACTTCCTGAGCTTTCATTCTCAGTGTCCATGCCATGACAAAAACTCCAAGGGATAATACTTGGTTTTGCTAACTGGGTGCCAAACACCATTCAAGTCTGTGGCTAAGATTAAAAGTCTAAAGTGAATCACATAGTTCAACAGTCACAGGAAAATGTGTGCAAGTCCTGCAATAAAGCCTTTTGGCTATTTTATTTTATTCTACAAATAAAGACAACTGTCCATCATTAAATGGAAAAAAATAATAGTTTGAGTTGTATATAGCATGAAACAGTAGTTCCCTTCACAAAAACATTTCTAATTCATTAGTTTATTACAAAATACCCACTCACAAAAAAGCACAAGCACAACCTTTATACTTGTGAAATGAGTTGATATTTCATATACAAAATAATTTCCACATAATTCCATATAATTTTATTTTATATAGAAATAGGTCATTATTACAACAGCTGTACAATACACTACTTTTTATTTAATAATTACATAAAATCTTTCTTAGAAACATATCAACGGAAAACATACAAAAAAAGCGAAAAGTGCATTTTCTTTTTTTTCCCTCCAAAGGAAAATTTAATCCTAAATGTTATAATGAAAGAGATATGTAATAGTCTGCAGCATCCCGAGTCAGTGGGCCAAAACACAGTGCATATTTCTCAGAGACTTGGAGTGGGTGAGTTTAGGTTGAAGAAGGATTCATGTTGTACTATTGGAGAGCTGCATGATTGTGCTTACAATTTAAGATCTCCTTTGCAATCACAATTCATGTAGGAAACAGTCCAGTGTGGGTTGTGGGTTTATTTTTTTGGTTGATTGGTTTTCAGTAATGAAGAACAGTTAGGGTAAGCTGCATAATACTTTTCAGATTCTAAATCAAAGGATATGAGCTGTAGACCATCTTCACCAATGGCTGGGCTTTTTCCTCCATTGGATGTGCTAATTTGGCCACAAGAATAAAGAAACAAACTTCTCTTTACAGAAAGTGCCTAGGTTTTGTCCTCTGTGCAGTTGTGCAAAATAATAACAATAATCATAATAAAAATAATCTCTTGTTCTCTCCTTGATAGACCTTTGACGCAGTGCTTTTCATACACAAAAGAAGAACTGAAACAGTGAAGGCCAAGTACCTCATGAGTCTGTCGACAGTCTTTTGGAATTGCCAGATGGCTTCCAGAGTGACACGCCAGGATTGAACGCCTCTTCCCATGCTCCCAGTGGTGGTGGAGGCTGCACAGGATAGTGCTCCTTTTTATTTTGCTCTGTCAGTACATCCTGTGCTCACGACACAGCGCAAACAGAAGCCAGTGTGCCGTGAATGCACTGTCTGTGGCAGTCTGCACTCTGGGCGTACTTCTGTCATAGAGCTTGGAAAGAAATGCTTGTGCAAAAGCCAGAACAGTAAGTACAAAGTCATTCTCTTCTGCCCCATGTGCCCATTGGTTAAAGCTAATCGTGCATTGATTGTGCTGGTGGGACTCTATCGCAGTGGCTGTGGTAAATTTGATGATTCTGATAAACTATTCCGTCTTCTTGATGTTAGTTGTTGTTGCTGTTGCTGCTGCTGCTGCTGCTGTGTCTGATGATACCCCATGTTTCCTTGCTGTGGTGAGTAAGATGGCAGGAGCAAAGAATCGGGTTGTTCATTGTGCAAAGAACTTGGTGTTTGCACCTACAGATAAAATAAAATTTATCGTGGTGTTTGATTCTTTCACATGTTAATGCTCTTTGTCCTCAAGTTACAGGATGCTTAAAAAATTCTACTGGTTTGCTGGCTTTTATTTCTGGAGCTGTTTGACATGAGGTTACCTTAACTAATGCTAGAAGGAATGGACATAAATTGCAACAAAGAACATTCCAATTAGGCACTGAGAAGGTTTTCTCATAGGAATGCACTGCCTGGAATTTGCAGGTTATCCTGAAAAGCCTGTTTGGGAACTGCATGGGTGAACATATCAGAAATGACATGGACGGATGGCAGGAATGAAACAGGATCCTAATGTGTCTCATGCTATCCCTTCTAGCTCTTCCTTTTCGTGAGCTTTCAGTAGGGCATGACCTTGCAGTGTTGAAGTTGATGTGAATTTTGCAGATGCTTTATTGGAAACAGTATCTGCCATACTTTTTTTCATTAATTCTCGGCTATGATAACGATTTCATTTCAATAACAAGAGTTTAATCATTTGAGGTTGGTTATACTGTTTCAATGATGCCAGTGGATATGTGACCAGGTTTTATAGACACAGTTCAGCTCCTGTTGAACTAATACAGAGACACCTCATTCCCCCCCTTCCCCTTTACTTTAGTATGTGTTGAATTAGGTAAAAAAATAAGTATTTTGACATCTTCAAATCACCTGGTTCTTCCAGGCAACGTGCTCCACTTTATCTTCTTTGCCTTGTGGAGTCGAGAAAATATGTTAGTTTCCTGAAGGGATCCAGATATCTGATCCAGATCTATTTTATGTTGATGCTGGTAATTAAAAATCATCTTTTGACTTGTAAACTAAGCAAAATTTATACTGAAGAAAGAGTACAGAACAAATCCTAAGGCATTGATTTTCTCCAGCTAGAAATAAACTTTAAATATATCCAAGATAATCTGATTATGCTTTCAAATGTACAGAATAAGTAATTTCCTTTTAAATATCCTGACTGTTCCCACTGCTCCCTTGCTCTACTGGTACCAGGCACTGTACCAGTGTGTCACACATCAGAATCTCTTAAATGGACATTTCTGCCAGGATCAGGCTCCAGCAGAAACCTGGAGCCCCATTTGCACAGCCCACTCCCCTTCTTACTCTTTGTGTACACTTTATACATCATCCTCTTTGTCCTACCTGCAGGTAGCGTTGTTGCTGATGCTGTTGGTGCTGGAGTTGCATAGGTGGCAAGGAGGATGGCTGGGAAGGAGGGGTAGTGGTGAACCCTTGGTTTAACACTGCTTGTCCCATCAGTACGATTGGAGAGCTGCTGCTGGAAGTCTGCACTTCCAAACTTTGAAACATTTGTTGGGTTTGTGAATATCTATGGAAGAAAGAAGCAAAACAATCAAGAACAAAGTGTTAGAAACAAAGGTCTTCTCTTAGAATAGGGATGGCAATCCCTAGTCTTCCTAATTCATAGAATCACAGAATGCTTTGGGTTGGAAAGGACCTTAAAGACCATCTAGTGCCAAGCTCCCTCCCATGGGCAGGGACACCTTCCACTAGACCAGGTTGCTCAGAGCCCCATCCACCAACCTGGCTTTGAACACTTTCAGAGATGGGGCATCCACCACTTCTCTGGGCAACCTGTTTCAGTGCCTCACCACCCTCACAGTAAAGAATTTCTTCCTAATATCTAATCTAAACCTACCCTCTTTCAGTTTAAATTCACTACGTTTTGTCCTGTCCCTATATGCCCTTTGTAAAAAGTCTCTCCCTTTTTCTCTTGTAGCCCCTTTCAGACACTGGAAGGCTGCTGTAAGATCTCCCCAGGCCTTCTCTTCTGCAGCTGAAACCCCCCAAATAATTCTCAATAAATGATTCCCGTGCATGGGACTTGCTAATATGAACAACAGCACTATTGGCAGCACTGCTTTCCCTTACTCTGTGCATGAGCTGGACTTGGAGGGAAGAATACATCTCACTTCAAAATCCAGATCACATTTTAGATTCATTAGATTCTGGTTTATGCACATCTTGTCTTCAGCCACAGCATTCACATCCCTGGCTCATTAAACCAAATGGCCTTTGATTCTGTTTTAATATGCTGAGCCCTGAACTGCACCAAGAGAGAAGCAAATGCACCTCCTGTCCTGCTGCCTGTGACTGCCTGGGGGGTGGTGATCCCTTGCAGAAACATGGCTAGGGTTGATTACTTCTTAAGCTGCTCATACACATATTGCCAAGTACGATCAGCAGCTCCCATCACCATGAGCCCCACTCTAGGAACAGAAGAAGCCTTTAGAAACCCTCTGGAACAAGGGATGGGACAGAAATAAAATACTTGTCTCCTCTTGCCATTCTGCTTTTGCATAGCAAAGCTTAAATTTGTGTTGTTTTGTGGAAGGCTGTGGGCAAAACCACAATGGAACTATTGCCAACCCAGCCTAACTGTTTATCCTGTAAAGGGTGATGAGATCATAGTGTGGCTTGTGTTCACTCAACAGCTGTTCAGCATTAGGGTTTAGTCAGAAATGCTACAGTCTGGGTACTTGTACGAGGATGTGAGCTCCTATAAAAGGGTCCCATGAGTCAGGAAGCCTACACGAACTGGGACATGCATCTTTGCAAATAAGGCCTCTTTTATTCAGAGGCTTAAAAGCAGAGCTACAGTATTTACATTTGACAAATTAACTCAAGATAACCTTAAACAAAAATAATGATGTTTCAAAAAAGAAGCACTGAATACCTACCTTCCTGAGATAACATTAGAAGAATACTGTTTTGTAAAAAGAATTATTTTAAAAGAAATTATGTGTAAATAGTTGCTTATTATTTTAGCAGTTCACAATTAAGTACAGTGACAAAAAACAGCTTAAAAAAAGGTGTATTTTGACCAGTGTTTTCTGCTTCCTTCATCTAAGTTTTGAGGAGACAGAACAACTGAAGTGAGGCTTTCTTGGCACCAGTCATTTAACTGAGCCAGTGCTGACTTTCTCTCTCACATTTACCTTGGTAGATCAGAATTTCTAGTGCTGAAGCAAGCAGCATGTGAGGGACGAAAATTCCCCCAGCCATGGCTTGTTAAAACGCCACTGGCACATTGTGTTTCTCTCTGTCATTCTTCCTGATGTGACCAGGCAGGGTAAGGCTGACCCTGACCCTGGAAGGCAGGCTCAGCACAGTAAAACATTCCCAATATTTATAACTTCTTTGTCATCTTACAGAAGAAGGCTACTTCCTCTCAAAAGCAACTCTGATGTTTTATCTTTGACAAGGCACATACTTAGCCTGGGATCCCGCCATGCTGAGGTCTGAAGGGTGTCTTGCATTACAGGATCCAGGCATCATGGGCTGAATAGGCTGGCTAAGCAACAATCTGGCACGTGAGGAGAAAAAAAAGTGACATTGCTGGAAGAGAAGAACCATACAAATCCCACACTGTGTCAAAAGAAACAGGGCATTTTTACAGGCACGGCACCAGGCTGAGTGTGAGGAGGTGTGACCCAGCTGCTGGCCGTGGCAGGAGCATGATGGGCACTGCGAGGCAGAGGCTGGGGCAGTGCCTGCCCTCTGGGGTGATCTGGGTGCCTGACATACACCTAATAAATCACATTTTTTATCATTATTATCTGGAAAGTATATGGATACTTGAATAATATTTTACAACTTTGGTTAAATTCACCTCGTGCTCTCCAGAGCCAGCAGCAAGATTTCAGTTCCCATAACGCTACGGGGTCAGACAGCTACACTCTGGGGGTCTTAATCCAGCCCTGCACTACTGCAGTCCCAAGAGCTGGTGTGCGCTGTGAGCGCTGTTTCCGCCGGGCACAGCCGGCAGCTCAGCCCTTCCCCAGCGCGGCCCCCGCCCCGTACCTGAGCTGNCCAGCTCCGCGCTGCGCGCCGCCTTCGGGCCCTGCAAGGGAAGAGGAGAGAGCGGGGAGGCAGCCGGACTGCGGCACCAGTGCCTGGCGGTGCCGCCACCCGGCTGCTGTCACCATACGCGAAACGACTGTCGTGCCCGCGGCTGTCCCGGGCCGGCCCCTGCCGTCCGGCAAACCCGCCGGAGCGGGGCGCTGGGAAAGCACTGCCCAAACGAGCCCCCATGAAGGCAGGAGTAAAGTCAGGCGCGAGGAGCCGCCGCCAAGCCCCATGATAGGAAAAGATCAAAGAATAAAATGTGGTAGTTTTTTAGTTTTTGTTGGTTTGTTGTTGTTTTTTTTGGTTTTTTTTTCTATTTCACATAATCACAGAACGGGAACGATTGGAAGAAACCACAGTGGGACATCTGGTCCAACCTTCCTCCTCAAGCAGGGTCATTCCAGAGCACATTACACAGGACCGTGTCCAGACGGTTCTTGAGTATCTCCAGTGAGGGGGACTCCACACCCTCTCTGGGCAACCTGTTCCAGTGTGTGGTCACTTGCACAGTGACAAAGAAGTTCTTCTTCATATTCTGGTGGAATTTCCTGCGTATCAGTTTCTGCCCCTTGCCCCTTGTCTTGTATTTATTATACAGATATACTCTCTACTTTAATAGAGTCATTATAACACAGGTATGTAGGAGGTGAAAAGCTACATCTGGGGGCTCTGAAGACAATCATGCAGTGATGCTTGCCACACAATCAGGAAGCAGAAACAGGAGCTCAGTTTTCTGTGAAGGGAGGTACAACAGGTGGATGGAAGAGCAAACACTGGAAATGCTGAGAAAACAGCAGTAAGAACAAAAAATACAGTGCCAAACCTAATAGCTTTCACAGATCTCAGTTACTGCTCAGGCTGAACCTTATTTCGCTGTGCAGGAACCTGTTCATGCTCACATTAACACGTGAGGGTCTCAAACAAATCTCACTGTATTCTGTGTGCCACCACAGCAGACAGGCTTTGTTGCATTGGTGGTGTCCAACTGGACTTGGGGTGCAAGAATTCTGAGATGTCTCACTATTTCAAGTTTCCAGTGTGGTCAGTCAGGTTTCTTTCAGGACCATCTGAAGAACAGTAAGTCACCTACACATTTTGCATGCCCCCTGCTTCATTTTTAAGCTGAAATAGCTGCTCAAGTAACCCTCCTGGCTGAGGTCTTAAAAAAATGCTTTAAGGAAGGGTAAATGCTGTAGGGAAACCGTTTTTAGAGGCTGCCCTTATACAGAAGAATAGGAAAGGGAAGGCAAAGGCAGTTACAGGACTGACATGATTTTACTTGCTTGCTTAGTAACAGCTCAGTGTCTCCTTTCCATCTAAATGCTTTTCTATTCAAAGACATGATTACCTGGCTCGATATCACGCTTGCTTCTCTCAGTGACTGCTGGTTTGTTGTTTGTGAAGATGTGATTTGCCCTTGAAGTTGAGGACTGGGGACAAGCTGCTGCTGAGAAATGGCCCCTGACCTCTGCTGTAGCTGTTGTGGGTCCAGCTGCTGAGTATTGCTAAAGCTCAGGGACACCGTCGGCTGCTGTAAGAACATCTGGAAAAGAAGAGGGGAGGGTTTATTTACACAGCCCAGCTGTCTTGAATAATGAAGGTGACAGAAGTAAATCCAAAGATATATTCTAAAATGAAGTTATCACATTTCTGGATTCATAACATATTTACTGTTAGCTGGAAATCACCTATCATTCCTACATTAACAGCTCTGCTGTCTCTAGTTTCTTAGTTTCTTGTTCTGCAAGTGCACCCATTACTTGTGAAATGTGTCTTGAAGGTACAAGTCCTCTCTCTATGGGGCAGGCACAGCCCTCTTAAGAGCAGTTCCCAGTACATTCACTGTGTTCTGGGGCATCCTGACCAAAGAGAAGAGAGTAACTCAATGCCTTTTCAGTCCTTTTGTTTCTCCTTTCAACAAAATCCACCTGCCTTTCAGACACAGCTGTCTTTGAATTTGTCTCTGGAAATTCAACAGTTTACACCCAGCTGAGTTGTCGAATGTTTTTAATGAGGCCACAGTCAGGCCAGAGGTCTCCAAGCTGAATGGCTGTGTCCTTATCATTGAGAGGATGTGTAAACAGAGAGTCGCTGTCATTTATCTGATTTCCCATCAAGTAACTTGTCACCTGGTGTTCTTCCTAACTGTGCCATGCATTTGACTTGTGCAAAAGAGCTAGCAGCTCCTCTCTTAGTGTTTCTGTAAATGATGTCCTCTCTACTCTTGCATTTCAAGATGAGGCTTTCTTCTTTAAAAGTTACAGGACTTGGGAATTTTTGCTTTTCTAGGGGCTATTTCTTTTATTACAGCTATAAAGAGGGAAAAGTAATCTTTTAAAACTATGCATTATTAATGCTACAAGCTCTCTTTGCAGTATTTCCAACCTAGCCTCCTGCCACCAAGGACTGTATGGAGATACACATCCCACACAGCTGACGTAATTTTTGGATCTGATTCTGATTCCACACCACCACTACATGTGTGGAACTCCATTAATTTAAGTGGAGCTACTTAAGTTTTAAATGAAATCAGAATCATAATTATTCTCTTCATCATTCATCCATCAGTCTCATGCCTAGCAGTACGTCCGAGGTACGTCCAGTAATCAGTACACCTTTCTGCAGCTTATTGCTCTATTAACAATTCCCTAAACTATCATGCCCCTCTAATTTTTCCTGGAAAAAGCCCATTCCTTTCTCCAAAGGCCCAGCATAATGTATTGATTTTCTTTGCAAAAATATGGCTTGATCCATCATGTTTGTACTTATTTATCTAGCTTTAAAAACACAGCTTATTTAAATATGATACATTTTAAATTAATTTCTGTGTGCCAAGATTTTGCCCAGGAAAAAAGGTACAGACAAAGCTTACATTAATCAGCTGGGAGATGGGGGCAATTAAGGAAAAGCAACAGCTTGTTTCAGGTGCTGTAGGCTAACCACATCTCAGAGATGTCTGATAGGAATAAATGGGTCAAGTGACAGAGCTGGGGCTGCTGCTTGCATCAGGTCTGAAACTAGCTCCGAGTGTTTTCGTTTAAAAACACTGCTCACTGAGTTTGGAGCCATTACATATCAGAAAGACAGATGGTCTTGCAACTTCTGCCAAGTAAATAGGTCTTATTATGAATAAATCAAAGACAAAAATAATGAAAATTCATTTTCTTGTTTATTTTCTGTACATAGAAGCTATGCTTTGGACATGTTTAGTACATGAACTCACTTGATTAGCCCTAGCAGTGAAATGGGTCGCCACTGATATAAAATTTGATATAACAGGCAAAGCAACTGGTACATGTCAAAGCAGTGATGGGGAGTGTGAGCCCACTGGTACTGGGCAGATCACTGCAAATTAAGACCTTTAGGAGGATTAGCTTAGTGTCTGCCTTGTATGTGGTGCACAGCACTGGAGAAACACTCAGTTCACACAATGCAAAGTCAACATCTATCAAGGCGAATGTCAGGCAGGGCGTGAACTTGCAGCAGACTACTTACTTAGCAGGGACCTCCCTGTGTGCTTACCTCACTTCCAGATGAAGGCCAAGGAGCTTATCCTCAAAAGAAAGCAGAGTAACCTACTTTGCAATTACCAGAGTGTGCCACTGGGTAGGAAGGTGCACAGTTAATGGTTGGCAGCTAACACACTATAAATTTAGAACCAAATTTATCCCAGTAGGCCAATTTAATTTGTTCATATGTTTGTACCCTGAGAGGGCTCTGAGTGTTTCATATGTGGGGACCCTCTCTTGCCATTATAATGGCCAAAACAGCATTGCTGACCCTCTGGACATAAATGACCTGGAAAAAACAAGCTCAGAGCAGGAAGCAATGGTGCCCGTGTCCCTGCAGAACTAAAGACAAGATGCCTTATGAAACAAGAGTTAACCTGACAGAGGATCGAAACGTGGAATTTCCACCTGCTAGTTAAACCTAAAAGCTTAATTTGTACAAAACTTAATGGTGGTTTTTCATAATGTGTCTCTTCTGTGATAGGCCTGTCTGAATTCCCCCGAAACACTGAAATACAGGAGCTTTAAATAACAAGAGAAACCTTTTCATAAAAAATAAAATCTTTCCTTGTCTAAGTAGATAAATTAGCAGCCTCCTAACTGTATTGCTGCTAATGACATGTCTCATTGGTGATTTTGTGGACTGCAAGGTCAGTGAAGCATCTTACAAACATTTTTTAATTGGCCAGACTGTTAACATACATAGGAAAGCAGCGAGGGAGAGGAGGGACCCTCTGACACTGCTGCCCCCTCCTTCCAAGATAGATGGGCCCTACAGCTAATGGCTGAATCACACTTACAAGGCATCCTGAGGAAAACATCTCTTTGACTCTACCTGTCCTTTGGATAATCAGGGGATTATAGCTTTTGGGCTCATCATTACAGGCATCAAGACTCTTTCTTTATGTAAAGTGTGTAAAGATGAGAAGCACAGCACTGGGAGGCTGAGATTCATTGGCTTCAAAGAGAGCCTGCTTTGCAAATGATGGGTGGCTGTGGATGGTCTTGACTGTAGTTCTTGCAAGCTGGTCAGGCTCAGCCTTTCTGCCTTCCTCCACATCTGTGAATCATTAGCTAGACTGTTCAAACTGGAGCAGATACAGCATCCTTCAGACTTCTGAGGTTACTCTTTCTGCTCTTGTCCTTCATTGTCGGGAAAAGCAGTAACAGGGGTTTAATGGGGTTTTGAACACTTTTGTTCAGGGCCTGCAACCCTCCCGATAGTTTCATCTTTCTCTGCACACAAGGCTCTTGCAAACAGTTTCTAATGCAGACTACTGTGCTCAACATCTGTCCGGCTGGGAAAGCACTTCTTGGTGGACTGCCATACTCAGTTTTGAAGATCTCTGAAGGAAATGGAAATTGAGCTTAATTCTCCATGGAGCTACCTGTACACTTCTGTGTGCAAGGGAGTGAACCAGTGGAGATGATATGCTAATAAATCAGCTAATAAGGGAAAAGCAAGGAACACTTCCCTCTTTTCAGACAGCCTACATCACTCCCCCACACTTACAGCTCTATTACGCAGTGTATTAAAGACACCAGAAATGTGCTTGATAGTAGCCTGTTTGTTACTGTGCATTTTAGCTTTGATAGTAGGCACAGATCAATGTCTGCAGACATCCAGCTCCCTGAATGGTGAAATCTGTGCGGCAAAGCACATGGCTGGATTTCTGATTTAACAGTTTACTCCTTGCTGCTTGTGAGTCACAAAAGAGCGGCATGCAAAAGTGTGAGGCTTTCTTTCAAATTGCCCCTAGCCAAGTAAGACAAAATTAATTCCTGGTCTCTACCCTTGCAAAAGCACAGTAATTGCTTTGTGTGTTTTTTACTTTTTTACCTAGAGAAAGTGGGAGAAGGAAAAGGCCCTAGCCAGGAGTCAGTGTGACCACTCGCATCTCATCACCTTGTTTGATTGCTCTAAGGAGACCAAAAAGCACACAAAATACAGAGGATGCATTTTCTATCCAGCATTGCTGGATGACTGCCAGATGATCCCCATCCAGCATTGCCATTTCAGGCAAATATGCAGCCCCCTGCATTTCCAAGCTCTTTCCTTTCTCTCTGCCTCTCAGTTCTGCGTCTGCAGTAAGCTGGGAAATGGTAGGTACTGACACCAGAGAACTTGTAATGGTCTGAAAATACTTGGTCCAACCTGGTGCAGTGTTCATGGGAGAGGGCATCACCCAAATGGTGTAACTCAGAGCTACGAACTGGTAAGGGGTGAGCAGTACAGAACAACCCACCATTCACCCTCTGGGCCTCTGCTTCTCTCTGCCTAAACTGAGAATCTGTCCCATGGTCTTTGTGCTGTTAAATGCACCCTAGTGCCTTTAGGAGACAGCTTTCTAAAAATAAAATCTGTTTCCTGCATATAAGAATGTGCTCTGAAATTCTATTTTTGCCTGAATGATGAAAGAGAAAAAGAGCGTGTATGATTATTGAAGACTTCACCAGGAGAGAGTAGTGGTTGTCACCCAATTAAAAAGAGAGGAAGTGAGAATATCATGTCTCCTGATATTCACAATAACAATAATAGCTTTCAGACATATGACATGATTCTGAATTGAACACCTGTTAATTGCAGAGAGACTTTCTCTTCCCATTAATCAAAGTCAGCAGAGAACCAATAGAAGAAACACACTGAAGAAAACCTGTTCTCCCTATATGATTGTATGGCACCAGGAACAGGGAGTCCCGGGTTTGAAACCCACAGTTGCTGTGTTGTCTTACAGCAGTGCACATGCAGCAACTTAAGTGGCAAAGTCTCTAATTTGGCTTCGCTGATCCCTTAATTGCCTAAACATACAATCCGAATTTGTTAATGTGTGAAACTGCATTTCACAGATGCTGATGATGGGGGAGAGTCTATTTCTGTGTGGAAGTTGCAAGCAAAATTCCCACTGACTTCAGTAGGTCCCATGTTTTCATCCTGTTCGTAAAATACTCCTTGAGATGTTTGTTTCTTTGACAGAGCTTGTCTTCTAAAATCATCTTGTTAGTGTAATACTCATGAAGTCCCCAGTGCCACATTACTAGCAAGGATCATTTAACCTGGCATTTATAGTTAAATTATGAGGAACATAGCAGGAATCACCCCACATTCAGAAAACTTCCATAAAACTAGATGATTTGTCCATTTGTTGTTAAAGGAAACCTGTGATCTACTAAACTTGCTATTATTTCTAAGGTTTGGTAGACATAAGGGATACAAAGCACATACTGTACTAGAGAATTCTACCTCTGTGTAGGAGGTGTCCAAGGCAGAAGAGCAGGCTCAGTCAGCTTCACGCTAAAGGCTTAAGCCTGTCCGATGAAGAACAAATTCAGATACCTCCCAGGTGTGAACAAATGAACACCAGCAGAAGTTCGAGGGTTTTAATGTGACAAGGAAGTCTGAACTTCAACATTTTTTCTACTACAGCTGCTCAGTCTGAATACTTGGTAGATAAAGTAATGAAATGCTATTGTAAATGACCCAAATTATTCTCCTCCTCCTAAGGTTGTGGTATTCCTTCCTTCTCTTCTTCCAGAGAGCTCTTAAATCTTTCTTGACATAGGTTACTCAAGAGGCTTTTAGAGAGCAACATCCTCATTCAGATGAGCTGGTTTCCACTTGTCCAGATATCCTGGACCCTGGAGCAATTTTAAGTTGCCAAGCCTATCAACAGCCATGTGAGAGAGGATGCTTGACTCTGCCCCTTCCAGCAGTAACGCACCTGTACGCTGGAGTCTTGAACCAGGCAAAGCTGCTCCTGTATCTTCTGGAGCTCCTCCTGCTGCCATCGGATGTTGGCCTGCAGGACCCGTGTCCGCTGCTCTAGCTGGTCCTTGATGGTCTGGAACATGCTGAATTGTGCTGAGAACTGAGGGTAAAAAAAAAAAGAGGGGGAGGGAAATCAGTCGTTATAATGCAAACAGGCCTCAGTAGAACATTGTTCTGTAAGGAGTTAGTGGTTTCTCAATTGTAAAGCACAGCCAAAGAATAAAAATGTCTTTGTAATATACTAACATCTACGCAGAGATAGATCTTGTCTATTTTCAGGGTTACGCACATATATTAAATTGCCTCAGCTAGAATGGTCTGCTTACAACTGACCATGTTCTGTTGTAAGGACTGTTTTTGAGAGTATGCTGCTTTAAAATATCAAGAGCATCTTAACTGGATGGCAAATGAGTGCATTATTTTCATTAGCTTGTAGTTTGGAGCCCTTAGTGTGGCATGACGGTATAATCCAGATGTGTTTTACTAATGCTTTCCTTTTTCTGCACAGAAATAGCAGTTCTGCAATGCTTTGTTCTGCTGATGACTTACTATGGCATCACACAACAGACCACAATAAACATTTTCTAGATTTGTGCAGCTGAGTAGTACTTAACCTACAAGAAATACTCATTAAGTTATTTTTATATGTGATGTAAAATGAATAGCTCAACTCAGTGGAAGAAAGGCTGTTCTAAATAATAGTAAAAAATGGAGATCATTAATCAAGGTCAAGAAGCAGGTGCAACCTCCAACAGCAGCAATACTGGCACAAACTGAAATCATGCAAGAATTGTGGAGAGGACTAACAGCAATAAATCTCTAGTAGTTGGTGTTTTCAGGTATGATTCAAAGTTCACCAAAGTTAATTATTACCTTAATAGGCTTTGGAATAATTGCTTTTCATAAGCTCATATTCCAAAAGTAAAAAACAGTCTTTGAAAAAAGAACAAAAACCTTCAAAAAGTCTTTTAAGTTTTTATGTAATCAAGGCATCCAAGATCTTTCTGAAAACATGCAGGGCTGTTATTGTATAGGCAAAAAAACAGAAAAAATTGCTGTGACTTGAAAATGCTGCCCTTTCCCCATAGTTGTTCCAGTGGCTCTGTGCTAGTGGGTGAGCTGATGCACGCTGCTGGAACCTTCCTGCTCCATGCTGCACTGGCCTACATAGTTTCTGGCTTTTTAGTAGGAAAAAAAGGTAACAAGACAGGAATTAAGGAGTGCTCTGGTACTAGCATCACTATGCATTTACTTAGATGAAATTTTTGGCTGCTTGGAGAAATCTAAATGTGACAGAACAGATTTGTATCAGCTAACTAGTTCACCTTAAACCAGTTAAGTATATGAAAGTACCTTTACATTCCCTCTAGCAAAGCTGACATCTCCAAGTCAATGGCCTTTGGCGGAGAAAGAGCAAGAACTTCAGAGGGTTTATTTCCATTTATCAGGCGGAGGGTAGCTTTCCCACACAGCCTGGGAGCTCACTGCACAGAGTGGTGGCCAGGTGGAGGTGAGTGTCATAGCCAACCCTGCTTAGGGGCAAGGAGGGCTGCTAAGGTGGCACCTGCAGTTGCTGGTGGCGGAGGCCCTCAGAGCCCACTTTGCTGCCAGCGGCATCTGTGAGCACTCGCAGCTCGTGCTGTCTGCCCAAGGAGGTGACGTGAGCCCTCGGTCCGTGCTGTGACTCATGGGACTTGTGCCTGCAAACAGCAGTGCCATCATCTGCAACCTGCTCCTCTCTCAGAGCAGGAAAAGGGTGTCAAACCTCTCAAAGGGAAGGTTTTATTACTTTGAATTGGTTTTACAGAGCAGAAGCCAGAGCAGGGTCTCTTTCTTGTCCTTGTATAAAGAATTAACCTGAGGAATGGTCGTGCAGAAACCTCAGATGTTTGGGAATAAGAACAAGTGACTCAAAGGGGAATCCAGTGCTGCTTGTTGTAGCCCAGCCTTTTGGTTCTGAAGAGTCCCAGGTATCCTGATTTTAGGAGTGGAATGATGCTATAAGCAACAGATCATAGACGAGATGCAGCTAATTCCTGCTTTAACCTGGGTCTGTACAGAAGGATCTTTTAAAAAGACAAGTCTCGTAATCTAATTATCTCTATATGAACTCTTTTAGTGAGGACTGCTTTTAAGTTTTTAAAAGGATCCTTATTAGAAAGGAATTTAAAAACAGTTTTAGCAAAGAGCTTCATTTTAACTGCCCGGCTTGGTGATGGCAGACTTTTGATTAACATGCAAATTCCTTGAAGACCCTTTGAGAACAGAACCTGATTTTCTTCAATTGATCAATGTAAGGAATTTTATAACACGTAATTTCACAATCACTTTATACTTCAAAAAGAAACAAAATCCATTTCCAGGCCTTAGTTTTAAATTTGAATTTGCTTTGTAAAGTTGCACACAAGAATATATTGCTGTTGATTTTAAATTATTATTACTTAATTTTTTTGTGCAGGTTCTTACATTTAGTATATTCATCTTGTATTGTCTTTTTCACATGCTTTTTGTATTAATACACTTAACGTCAACAATTAGCTGGTATACTGGAGTGAAAGCTGTTACAGATGAAGACAAGGAATTTTCTCTTTTGCTTTTTTCCTTTTCCCACTCTAACCCCCAAATTGTTGATAACTCTAGCCATGACCCCTGTGCTTACAGAGCTTCTATTGTTTTTGTACAATGAGACACTAACAGCAATTGACCTGCACCAGAGAGTATTTATCTCAAGATCATTAACCGCTCTACTAATTAAGGGAGAACTCTCTAATTGTATAATAAATTAAAAGAGCTTAACTCAAAACGTTCCACAGAAAACACTGCCCAGCTTTAACTCTGCCACTGGCATCAGATGAAGTTGCTCTTCATCTCACTTAGGTATTTACAAATGTGCACAGAATCCTCAGAAGAGTGCATGTAACACACAGAAAAGTGCCATCTTCCCAGATACAGTCAAACATGGGAGACTAAACCTGTGAGATCTCTGTAGTTGCACCAGTTTAATCAAGGTTTGTTAATGCAGGCAAAAAAACCACAAAACAAACAAGCAAAACCCACAGCAGTAATTTTAGTCTGGTTTCTTAAAAAAAAAGTAAAATAAAGTGATGCATTTGGGATCATGTCAGCACATGTTCTAGTAAGGAGGGGCTTGATGCACTAGCGCTGCTGATGGTCCAGAGAGGCTCTACAGCCCAGGGAGAGAGACTGGCACTTCCATGCTGTGATTCCTCTCCTCCACCATGGGCATCTGCAAGACACCAGCTGGACCATGCCCAAGGAGAGGTGTTTTCCTCCACCAAGTGCTACCCCATGGTGCCAGGGTTACTTCCTCTCTCTAGGTGCTGGGAGGCTGCAGCCAGGGGAGGGGACCTATGACCCCTCTGTCTGTCAGGATGGTTCCTCATTTCAAATGTGATGAACAAAAAGATGGATGTCTCAAAACATTCTGTTCCTACAAGTTTCATGACAATAGGTAACTGGGTAAAGAAAAGAGACCCTGTTTGTTTTTTAGCTCAGTTTCCTTTAAAACTTTCTTTTCTGCCTGCCTTCCAACTTTCTTTCAATCCTTCTGGCCCAAGAGATGAGCCATGTTTCTTGCTGGAGACATGCAACAGAGTTGTGAGAGTGTCAAAAATACCAGATTGCTGCAACTTCATGAAAGCTTTAGCTGAGCAAAGGAGAGAAGGATCCACTCATCCCTTCCTCCTGTGGGAAAGGCTGGCTCCATGCACCAGCCCTGCAAGGCACAGCCCTTGGGAAACTGGGTTTCATTAGTTTTGCAGCTCACTGAACAACTTGTTCTTTCTTTCTGTCATCTGAATAACACCTGCTCAATCCCAAACGGATTATTACTGTTAATTATTATTCAGTCATCAACATCCGCTGTGTTGTAGGGGATTTTAATTTATGACAATGAGGAAGGCAAACAAACAGATATTCTAATTGGGAGCACTTGGTTTAAAGTAAACCATTTACATTCAGGTGACATCTAGGGTGACACTGTGCTCTGTGTTCATTCACACAAGCAAGGCAGAAGCTAAAATCGCATTTCAGTGGAGACAAAACCATCACAGCCTTTGCTGGAAATAAAACTACTCAAAGTTCAAGCAGATGGTGCCCGAGGCAGCAGCTAGCTGCTCGCTGCAGACACAGTTGTGGCCACTTAAGATGATTCTCCCTGCTGCTGCCACCCTGTAGACAAATGTTAGCCACAAGGACACCCAGGGCCTTCCAACTCCTGCCATCAGTCACCTTTAGCCAAGGGCAAGTGGCAGAAAGCCAGCAGGGAGAAACCTGTGCAGCTCCTCCTTGTGAGCTGGCAGCGGGACACCTGGCCACACTATTTCTACAAGCAATGAGCTTGTGTTCTGCCACTAAACTGCTGGGAAATGGTCAGCTGGGAAGCCAAGGAAATGTTCCTGGTGGGACGCACGTGTACCTGGGATTTGGCCCTCACTTGCCTAGTGCTGCAGGCACCTTTGTCTTTTAAATAATTAATTATCTTGCTGTAGGCTGACATGTTAATTATTTTAAAGTGGGACATACAGCGTAGTATCATAATATTCATAATAGTTTATGAAGATCACCCAAGTGTGTGGAGATTTGGTACTCTCTGCAGGAGTTTTGCTATGGAGTGTGAACATCAGCAGCCTGAGCTGCAATGTCCTGGTGTTATTTCCCTACTCCATGTCAAGCTTCATCTTGAGCTTTGCCAGGAGCACTGCTGTGGCTGCTGCCAGAGGGCTGCCTGTGTAGACACACTCGAGTCAGCCCTCTTCCTTTCACCAAGATTTAGGTGGCCCAAAGAGGCTTAACCAGTGACTGGACGGCACTCTAATTTGTCAGAAAAGAAATGGAGCTGGTGTGCCAGTAAGAGCACTTTACTGGGAAGGGACAAGGCAGCAAAGCTTTTGGTAAACAACTGGAAAGCTTCTTCTCACAAAGAGCTTTGATGGATAAGAAAGGGAGGTAGAAAAAAGTCAAACAAAACACGCACAGGCTTATAATACATAAACTAACTGATGTTTGGAAGTGCATTAATGAGTAACGGAGACAAGTATCTGTAAAAGAAAATGAATGCCCAGAGCAGATAATTGATATGCTGTTACTTTGCTGCATGCTAGCGTGGAGTCATGAAAAGAATATTAAACATGGAAGATAAATGAGAATTTGTTATTTTAAAGCCAGGATCCTCAGGACTTTATATGTTTTACGTGCTACAGGAATAAACTCTGGGATCTTGTCACTGAGTACAGGTTATCAATGGTAGAAGCAGTCTAGCTCCAGCAATACTCTGTCATTCCTAAAATCAGAGGATTATGGGGTTTATCATCACAGCAGGACCACAGGAGAAAAACAATGTGCTGGGAACATGGTACTCAAATTTGCATCTTCAAAATCCACTGCAAATGTAACCCTGAGGTGACTTTTTGGGCCATGACCCACTTTTGAGAAATGGGTTAATAGATTGGAGGAATCTGAAATGTGTCTTCAGTGGCATCCTCACCATTACTGGCACACACACAAAATGGGTGTTGTTGAATTTGCGTGTCCTTTACTGCTGGTTAGCTCTGCATCAGCACAGCCAAACAGGTGTTTTTAGCAGGACTGGGTGTCTCTGTTAGTTTTTGGTTTTAATTCTCATTGTGAATTTGATCTTGATGGGACCTGGTTCTGTAAAAGCAAAGTTGAAAACTCTTTTTCCATCTGTTTTTGGTCCTCCCGAGAAATAGATGTGTGTGCACACCTGAACCTACATGCACCTGAGTTTCTGAACACCTGCATGCAGTTTTATGTTTAAACATACAAGTGTACAATTCAGATTACCTTTCCACAACATTTTAAGTGTTTGAGAGTTTGGATTTGGGGATTTTAGTTACTAGAGAGGTAACCTAAAAGCCCCAAAATAAGAAAATATCAGGAGATAAGCAAGTGACCTATTCCACTTCCAAATCCCCAACTAACCTGTGCCAGAGGTGCAGGCTGATTTTGCAGAGTTGCTTGAGGCAGCAACTGCTGTGGGAGAAGCTCACATGGAAGCTGAGAAGGCAAAGAAACCTAGGTTAAAAACAAAACAAACCAAAACTTTATTTATAAGTTTGGCTCCTTTAAATTTTAGGTTTCTTCTAATGCCGTGGCTTCTGTGTAAGTTGTTTTTAATTGCTAAGCTGCGTATGTGGCACATGCTGTTACACCCTCGGCCTATTTCCATGATTCCTTGTGAAGTTACCTGAAGAGTAGTAGGCTGGCTGAGTCTATGCACGGATAAATCCTGCTGTGTGCTTGGTGTTCTTGGCAAGGGTGTGTTAGACTCTGTAATCAGCTTTGTTGGTGTAGCTGCAAGAAAAGTACCGGTGAGATCTTACATGCTGGAAGTCAACCCCGTTTGAAGTGGGTAATACAACAAGACCTGGGTAGAAATTGTAACGGCCTGGCTAAATTCCAGTGGGAGTCAGGGCTGTTCTTGTTGACTTCAATGGCAGTAAAATTAAACTGATAAGGAGGGTCTGGGCAAAGATAAAAGTAAATGAGACAAATTATGATTCTGTGCTCCAATGAGCAGTGCAAAAGCACCCATGAACTGTTCTAAACCAGCTGGAACTCCCTTTATATGGGCTGAATAACTGTAAATTTAGGTTAGCTCATTGGCTTTTTTTCCAGACCGGGAAGCAGAAAGAGTATACCCAAGTTAACACTGAAGCATCCTAAATCTTGGCCAGAGGAGAGTCACCCACAGGCTGTTATTACTTATGTAAGTCTAGAGAAGTCTCATATTGCTCATACTGGTGCCCTCAAATCTAAAGAATCTCATTTTTGTAACAGATTTGAAACAGCACATTTCACGTCTAATTCCACAGCTCATCTTCCAGCATTTAGGTGGTTGTGCTAGAACCTTCCCTCCTGTACATTACCATTTCAGCTTTTGCACTTCATTGTCAGTGCACATCATCGATATCTCATAATTTACTGTTAAATTAGCAGCTGTGGTATATAAGCACACATTCTTTAATTTAGCTAAATTAAAAATAATTCCATAACCCAGGAATGCCACTCACATGCTGGGTCTGACTTGGGTGTGTGGGAAGATTTTGGTGAGCTCCTGGATGACACTGAGGGTGTCCGACTCGCTCTGAGGATTGAGGCACCAATATCAAGTGCATTAAAGTGCTGTTCAGGATCCAAGCTGGCGCCACTGTCCTAAAACAAACCAGAAAAGGAGAATAGCTATTGCATCTGTCAAAGGTAAAGCATTTTGCAATTTAGTAATGGTTGCACACCAGTTCCTTGGCAGACCTAAAATGACTTGAGCAGAACTAACCTCAGGTAGGCCAGCAGAAGACCTGGACAAAGGCGTCAATGCCCCTTCCAAACAGCATCAAACTAGTGCATTTTACAAACTGAGTAAAACTATCACTGAGTTAGAAATAAATAGCAAGATACTGCCATAGTCACTTTGTGCCTTCAGATTTTTTTCTGAATCTTTCTTTTGTGTTCAGTTGGATGTGACAGCAACTGCAACCTCTGTGAGACACTCGGCTGTGCACTGAGGAGGAGCTTTGCTGTCTTTCGTCAAGAGGTCACTGAGATGTAGCCAAGAGGGCTGATTGCCAGAACTTGTCCAAATGAATCTTTAAACTGTAGTACCTTGCCAAGGAAAAGTGGAGATATCTCACATCGCCCCTGCCCATGTTCCACTTAATTTGTGGCTGTTACTCATCTCCAGGTTTATCCTTTCATAAACTCACCTTATTTATGTCAAAATTATTCAAATGAGCAATGATTTCTGAAGTTGAGAGAATCCACCAACACTGGAGAAAGACTATGCTGGAGTCTTCAGTGACATTAGCATAGTAACAAGTTGTGATTACTACATAAATTCATGAAAAAAGCTTTTCTCATTTTACCTTTAGTGCTGAGGACACAACCTCTGAGGACACTTCTTCCAAGCCCATCTCCTGTCTCCTCTCCACCCGAACATCTGCATAACTGAATGGAAAACATAATTCTGTGAATCAACATGGAACTGCTATATTTCTTAAAATGTGCTTTAAGAGAGTGGAGGAACAAATTACTGTACATTTTACAGGTTAAATGAACAGCTGAAAAATTACTTAAGTCAAATGCTGCTGAATAACATTTGAGAGTGTTTTAATTTTCAGGTTTTGGTCTGTTCCTGTCTCCTTGAAGTCAAGACGCATATTAAAGCACTATATATAAAGGTCAAGTTCACATCCTACAACCACTTTATGACTTCATTGGAAAGCTTCTACACATCCCTTTAAAAACAACGTAAGGATTAGAGGAAGTGAATATTTAAGAGATCTGTCTATTCTCTATTTTTGCACAAAATGGAAAAATGCCATAGTTAATCTGCCCCTAAACTAAAAAAAAAATTAAGCTTAATATAAACTAAGGTTCAGTCTGATAATTTTTCTATAATTACCCTATTTCCTTCAGAAAGTTCAGGCTTAATTTTTTGTTCTATCAGTGATGTTATATTTTTAAAAGAAAATGCTGGCAGACATGAGGATGCTCTTATCTTACTGTCCTTTATGTCCCGGCCGGTTGATAGGATTTTCCATACCTTACCACCATGTGTGTGCACACAATGAACTCTGGCTTGGAGTTCCACTGGTGGTAGGTGATGTAGTAATGGGTCTGGAGCCAGATCCACTGCTGTCCTTTGGTCAGAAACCGATAGCAGCACGACTTCCCCTTGCCGAACTGCATCACTGCCAGCAGAAAATACACACAGCTTGTAGCACAATTTCCCACGTGAAAATGACATGAAATGTGGAAAAAAAGAGACAAAAATATCTGTCATAGGTAGACAGGAGTATAAGCACCAATTTTGAGTAAGTGCTCCTCTCAGCCTTCTGACAGAACAAAAATCATAATGATTAGTAGGTATCTTCTTCTGACACTTTGAATGGTACATTCCTGCACAGTACAATTAACCTTAAGTTTGGACACTAATGAATTAGTGTCCGCTACAGTTTAAACATAGATCTTACCCTGCTTTATGTGCTTAATTAGACACCTGGGATTATTTTCTAAGAGTGATCATCTTAAGTTCTAGAGCAGAAAAGTACAAGATAAAAATGCTTGAAAAGATGAGTATTGTGTGCAGATGGATTTAGAATGAGGAAAGCATAGGAGGTAACACTGTGCAAAGACAAAAGTAATTTGAAAGAAAATTCCCAGACTGACAAGAATTCAAACTACAGTAAACCAGGGTGTACTGAAGGTTTTGAAGATTCACCAACCACATTAATCTCTTTTTTCCCCGCGGTGATTTCAAGGGGTTCCCAAACATCCACACATTTAGCCTTTCTATATTTCAATGTCAACATATAAAAACTAATGTTGACAGGATACTTTCAAGACAGGCAGAGGTGGTAAGCTGAGTTGTTACAGCCAGTTCTGTAAGCAAATATTTGAAAAGCATTGCCTTATTTTCTTTACTTAGTGAAAGAGTTTTTCAATTAAATCCTAATAGACCGTATTTAAATAATCACTGCTAATCCCAAATACACAGTGAACAACATTAGGGGAAATAATCCACAAGAATTGTTCGAACTATTCCTGCATATTCTTTACTAATACAACAGGGGTCAAATCTGGCATATTTTATCCATTCAGTGAGCCTCACTGACTACTTTTGGGGATACAGAAGGTAAAATTGTGTTTTTCAGAGCTTGATAAGTCTGTTCCAGATGCCAATCAGCTGCTGTGCCCGCAGTCTGCTACAGCTCTGCTAAGATGTACAGGCTGAGGCAAGAGTCAAACCTCCCCTTCCAAACAGCATGTCACTGAAAAGAGGTGTCCCAGTGACCTCCCAGGACCCTGAGCCACGTGATACTTACAGTGTTCATGGCACCTTGCTAGCAGCTCCAGGTCATCTATGTGGTAATAGTCGTAGCCAGAAGTACCCAGCACTTCAAAAGGCAAGTATCCGATAATTGGCGGTGCTCTGCGGTTGGGCACAACGTGAGTCCGTAAAACACAGAACAAGCAGTTCTGCATGTTGATGCAGAGATGCAGACAGCCCAGATCTACTTTCACTTATCAGTGTATAGTTGTTCACCTCAGGGAACTGGATCCTGACATTCCCCCACCTTGAGCCTGGGATACCCAGCTGGGCACAGCAATAGTGGCAGGCACCATCCCACTAGGACAAGACTATGACAACACCCCTTCTTCAGGGAAAATGTGATTGTGGAAAGCAGTCCAGCTTCTCAGGGACCTTTACAGAGGAATCTGCTGTGAGGGAGCCGTTCCCTGGCTGCTGCTTGGTCAGGGGCTCTGCAATGGCTCCTGCAGCCCTTGCACGGGGGAAAATGCGTGGGGAGGTGTTTGGAAGCCATCATCTGCTGGGACTGGGGGGATAGGAGGGGAAATCATCTGTGCTGCTTTCCTCTGGGTGCCTGGAGAGCTCATCTGTGGCATGCTGAGGCACTTGCTTTGTACCTTTGCCAGCACAGATGCCTCAGGCCAGCATAGACTTTCCCTCCATAACTCAGTGGGAATTGCACACACGCAATCAATGACTGGATTTGGAAAGAAGGATTTCTGCAGCTGTATAATAATTAGATAATTTTGCCATGTGACAGACTTTGGTCTGTTGATAATTTTAAAGGAAGCAAGAACAAGCTAATCACAAATTCAGCTGAAGAAACAGAGTCCTTTTGTTTTAAAAGCCCATTAAAAATAAAAGCAAAAGTAAATGTAAAATAGTAAACATCAGCTTTTGTAGGAATTTCAGTGGCAGCCCTCCTGTTCATGAGATTTAGATGTGAAATGGAACTACTTGAGAGAATTGTACTTGTGAAATAGTAGTAGAAAAGCACCAAACACAACCAGCAGGGCTTTTCTTGTCACCAACCTGTGATCCAGGAATAAAAATTTCCACTCCAGACTGTGTCTTGATGTGAATTCCTCTAGAGGTTCCTCTACGATGCACATCTCCTGTCCAATGGAGAAAACTGACTTACTGAGAGTTGGATCTTCACCCCTCTGCTTCATCTAGCTTTTGTTAGCTATAAATACATGGTGCATAAGAGGAGAAAACAGAGGATTCACCCATTTTCTGGCAATTCCAGACAGCAATCTATTGTATTTATCGATGCCAACATTTTTTGCAGGAGATAGGGAGAAGAACTTGTAATGCACATGAACTTAAGAGCTGAGACTGTGCCTCAGGGTGCCAAAACTTTTCTGGCTTTGAAGCAGTGCCTGGGGTGTGATGGCCGTGGGCTTTCCCACCATCCAGCCTGTGCCTGATCCCACCAGGGCTTGCCACGTCTTGCTTCACTCCCTCTGTGTTACTAAAGATACCCACCACCCTTGCCTGGTCCTTTTGGAAGTCTGCCCTCCAAGCTCCCTGAGAAAGGGGAAACTCTCCTTCTTCCTCAGTAGCTGCAGAGGAGTAAATGCCTTTTCATGCAGCCAGCCTGCATGGGACCTGTCCAGTGGGTAAAAGGGGTCAGTTTTGCCTTGTTCTTCACTGCCACAGCGAACGAGCTGGCCCTTAAGACTCACAGCAGCCCTCAGTGCTCACAAGTATGACAACTAGTAAGTGAGTTACGGGAGGCAGGGCGCAGGGCTGTCTGTGAGGCAGGACAGCCTTGCCCCAGAGAGATGAGGATCAGGAGGCAGTCAGTGGTGATCACTTGCTGGGAGGTGGGAAGTAGAGGGAAGCATGGCAGCACGGTGCACATCCCTGCATGGGCTGGGGCTGGCTGCACACCCCATGGCCACCTCGCTGTCCACTCCAAGCTCTCCTCTGCCAACCTCTCCTCTCCCACTGGGCGCTTTGCAGGGGCAACTGCAGCTCCACGAGCTGCCTAGAGTCAGCCTGGAGGCTCCTGGCCTGGGACTTGCCAGCATCAGCATTCTGGATTTGTGGCATCCAGGGTTCCTGTGTCCTTCATGTCTCTCCTGCAGGAGGGTCTCCATCATCACTGGTAAGGACAGCCTGCCCACTGGCCCCCAGTGCTGCTATTCTCCTGCTCCCTGATGCCACATCTCCCTGTGCTGTAGGCTCAGTGACACCTTCCCATCATTTCCAGTGCTGCTTCTCTCTCTGCTGTCCCCCAGGCAGAGGAGACCACTGATGTTTTAAACCCTGCTGGGACCAGAGAACAAGCTGAGGTGTGCTGCCATCAAGCAATTCTTTGATACATATCAGTGCTGGCTAAGTTGTTTGAAGTCTCTATCTGTGCAGAGGCAAAAGGCTCCATAAACACCTTAAATTTCTCTCTCTCTTTCTCTCCAGTTTAGGCCAAAATCCATGCTGATGCCAAGAACGTACACTAAAATTCAAGGTGCAAACACTGCTGTGTGCAACCATATTGCTGATTCTGTCTTCCTTAGCTGGTCAGATAAACATTTTACATTCATTTAACAGTAGGAAGTCAAGAGTAGGGGTTAAGTGAGTCACCCAGGTGAACTGAAGAGATGTGTGTTCAGGACTTTGTGGCAGTTAAAACCTTGTCTGGGCTGTTCAGCAGCTGCTTCCTCCCTAGCACTGGGCAGCTCATTGCCACAAGTAGCTCATTTTGTTTCCCTGTTTATTTTGAGGTGCTAGCTACCCAAAGACAAGGGAATTTGCTTTTAGGGTTCTCAGAGAACCTTTAACTCCAGCCCTTCTGCCGATATGATTATTGTGGTTAAGATTCATGGGAAGTGTCGTCACTTACCCAGAGGGACTCTACTTGCCTGCAGGGTCAGGCATCAGTCTAGAAGGCCCTGCAAGTTCCAGAGCAGTAATGGAACCAGGCCAAGGAAGCAGTGATTTCATATTGGTCACATCTCAATTACATTAAAAAACCTCTTAAACTCTGGGGACAGGACACCTGATGCAGTAGTTCACATTTCTTAATTAGGGAACAGCAGTGTTAGGCACAAGCTTGGTTTGTCTATCCTTATAACCACAAGCAGCTATCTTACTTCCAGGATTCGTGAGAAGGGAAACAAGCAGTAGTCTGCCAAAGATGCTGAGAAGCACAAATGTAAGTGTTGGTGGTCATCTGTATCACAAAATCACAGAATCACAGAAATAACTAGGCTGGAAAGGACCCTTGAGACCTTTGTACATTGTCCCATCGCAGGAACAGAAAGCAGCAATGAGGAATCAAATTTCAAAGTGACTTTGCAATTCCTAATGCAAGGAGGGTTTCCATATCCCATGCAATGGGGGCAGAAGTGACACTGCTTCCACAGATCCTGGCTTGCACTGATAATCCTTTTCACTGGATTTTTATGCATGAAATGTGATATCTGTAATCCATTCAATTAGCAAAAATAAGAACCTTCTGTGTCACCCTGTCTGAAAGTGTTTTGAGAAGTTCTGAAATGCACGGGACCCAGGGTGCACACTTACCTTTAAAAACTGAGGCGTTGCCAAACGAACAGTCGCAACAAAGCAGATTTGTTTTCCCGGGGATGTTCTGTAAGCCCTTGGGACAGCCTCATCAAAGCCATTGCAAGTGGAGTTAGGCACTAGGTAGGGAAAAAAAATGGGACCTGGAGTCATGCCTCCTATAAGACTTGCTCTCCCTGAATATTTTGCACACTCCAAGTGTACTAATACTGTTTTTATTCAGAGAAGTGCTCTAAAAGCTTTTAAAGCTGATATGCATATATTTAAATCCAAGTCAGTCATATTAGGCAGAAAGGCATCAGAGCTTAACTTCAAATATGAATTTTACAGGTTAATCCTGATAAAAATAAGGCCAAACCTTATTACAGAGCATTAAACCAGTTTTCTGGAAAGAAACCCCACGCATCCAATTGCTCTTTTTCACCACTCACAAGAAAAAAGAAAATATGCTGCAGCATGCCTAGTGCTGTAACTTCCATGATGCAGTGAAAAGAAGTGTTGGCAAAGGAGGTAGCTGAAGAGAGTTCGTCAAGTCATCAGTGGCAAAACACCGGGGCCCACAGCCAGCGAGGCTTCAACGAACTAGCAAGAAGATGCTTGTGATTCTTGGCTGCTGAAGAATGCCTTCCCCTTCTGCATCAAAGAACTGTCCCCAGTGTGCTCAAGTTACCCTTGTTCTAAAGAAGAGGAAAACGGACCCCATGTATGGCACTGGCTCCCAGAGATGGGCGCATCTGGCGAGTCCGCAGATGGCCTGCTGTCTCCTCCAACACTGGGCGGAAGGAGAAACTGGATGTGATGTGGCTGAACATTTTGTGTATGTTTTTTTACCTGTGTCCTTCATGATTGCATGGCTCCTGCTGCTTTGAGAGCCCACTAGCACTCCCTGCCACAGAGGTGCATTGCCAAAAGAACATGTTGCTGTAAACTAGCCCATAGTCCCATATTAGAATGACATAATGCATATTATTCCTCCAAGTTCAAGGTGTTTAGAGATGGTAATCCCACTCCCCCAGCTATGAAAGAAAACTGTGTGCCAAGTTGCAGTGGGAGCAGGGCTGGATTCTTGCCCTGCCTAGCCAACTTTCTCCCATGGGGGCAGACAACGTCCTGTCTAGCAGCCAGGGTTCACCAATATGAGCTAATTTAATGCTAATAGGGATTAATACTAATATGAAATTATCTTTCCTTACTATTAGGCCCCTATATCCAACTTCATGAAGTTTCTGACAGTTTTTCTCTTCTGCACAGGGCAAAGCGTAATTTCACAGGGCAAAGTGGAACTGAAGAGTTTTGTATCTATCTGGGAAGAAGACAATTAGCCATTTTTATCCTGTGTGCTTCTGCACTGGGATTTCATTCACTAACACAAATTGCAGAGATGGAAGAAGTCTCAGCTTATCACATGTGCTTTTGGAACCCAATTCAACCTATTAAAAGCCTTAGAATATTGATGCATTACTGGTAACAAGGGTAACAGGGTATGAGATAGAAAAGTAAGTATGCTGAGTGGAATTCACACCTGTGATTAACTGGCTTAGGCCACTGTGTGCATAATATATATTACACCAAAAAGGAAAAGAAAGGTTCTTTATCTGAGAAGACAGCACAGATGTGAACATCCACAGAGACCAAGTCCTCTGTCGTAGTTGAGACTGGAGGGCATGGATGACTGGATATTGAGATCAAAAATATGGGCAAAATTCTTCTCCTTTCACCAGCAGAGCTCCCATGCTCTGGGGACTTCCTAGGAATACATGTTCTCATTCTGATCCTGGGGCTATGTGTATATATGTGGGCTTCTACGTGATTATTAACACAAAAAGTTGAAAAAAAGAAGAGTTAGGTTCCACAGGACACACGAGTAGCCTAAGTAAAGAGTTATTGGTCCATCTCTGATACTATTATTTACTGCAAGTCTGTTGATTTATGTAGTTGGTCCCGTTTAAAACTTAATGGGAATACTATAAACCCACATTACAGGCATTGTGAAAAGTTACTTCCAAGCTTGCTATATAGTATGTTGTGACATTTGAAGTCAGTGGGGCTGTTTCTTTCTGTAATAGCCAAGTTCAGTAGCAAATTCTTGCAGTCAGGGCTCTAAGATAAGCACATTTAGCCTCCGAAGCACAGGTTAACCTAGTTAGCGAACCATGGGCTTGCAAATGGCACCAGTTGTAGAAGGAAGTGGAGACTGAGTCACACCAAAGAGAGCAGATGGCTTTTTTATGTCAGCTGTTGGATGTAAACAGCCATGAGCCTGAGACATATTCCCAGCAGACAGCAGAATACATCCCTGAATGTGGCATTTACTTAGAAGAGAGCAGAATACATCCCCAAATGTGGCATTTACAAAATAGGATTATATTTCCAACAGGTAAATGCAGTAGTAAGAGGGTAATAATTATTGTGCAGGACAGCTAGGCAGTAATTTGGGATTTCCTCACAACATTTGGAAATGATGAACTTAAGCACCGGTGAATGAATAAGCCCAAAGAGATGAGACAGAGCTGGCCTGGCTGGATGTTATCCTGTCTTTGAACAGCTACTGTGCCATCTCATACTCAGCTGCCTTTGACAAAGTCCAGAGCATTAAAAGCCTCAATGATGCAGGCAGGTAGCCACCACATTGTAAAGTACATCTCCATCTGAAAATGACAACTACAATAACTGAAAGAAAAAAACCACTCACATTTGCTTCTGAATTATTATGCTGCCTGACTTAGGTTGTTGGTATCTGCTCTTTCCACAGCTCTATCTGCACAGCCTGCTTTGCTCTGCTATTGCAGCTGGTCAGTGAATTTCAGCATTTTTTGGTTGATGAATTTTGAAGTGTAGTTAAATAGAGAGATCATTACATGAATTAAAAAAAAAATTACAATGCTGGTAATAACCTTTTAAACATGCCTTCTGAAAAATCATACTTTATGATTCTCCAAGTCTCTTTAAAAGAAACACAACATCTTGAGGTAGCAAAGTTCAGTAGCAAACTTTCTGAGAGCGCCACAGAAAAACAGTGGAACAAAAAATATAGGCTCAAACCTGAGGCTATGGTGATATAAACATTTATAAGTCAAATATAGGGCTTGGAGTGCTCCTGTCAGAAAGCACCTAATGAAAATGCTAGGCTGGCCATAAACAGGTGGGCTTGGGTAAATGAGGGTCTGTGTGTTTCACAATTAAATGACTGAGACAAAATATCTTGAATAAAGAATCAGAAGGTCATTTGACAAAGCTAAATGCTAAATACATAATCAGAAAGGTGAAACAGTTGTCTCATATATATCAGCTAGCAGACGCTCCTTAGCATGAATTTTAATAGTTTTTGTGGTTACCTGTCATACCTGCTGCTCCTAGAGCTACCACAAAATTCTTTCGTAGAAGTATTAAATACCTTAAAATATCTCATACGATAGAAAGAAACTGATTTACCTATACAGAGATTTTTGTTTGGTTTTTCTTTTGTTTCTTTTTTTTTT